>JAODJU010000063.1:1180130-1191669 GCA_026776725.1 Gnathonemus echidnorhynchus
CGGCTTCCTCGCACTGGCAGCTGACCTAGCGTACGGCTTCCTTGCACTGGCAGCTGACCTAGTGTACGGCTTCCTCGCACTGGCAGCTGACCTAGCGTACGGCTTCCTTGCACTGGCAGCTGACCTAGTGTACGGCTTCCTCGGCGCCGGGTGGCTTACGCCTGGCAGTTTAAGTGTGGATGACCTCATTCTGGGCTGCTGGGAAGGGAAGCCCATTGGGAAGGGCACCCGCTAATCTTCTCAAATCTCAAGCGGTCTCTGCACACGAGAATATAGACCAGGAAGCAGTAGCTAATTTGGGTTTCATTTGCAACTGCCTCCCACTGCCTTTCCAAACGATTCAGCTGGCAAAGGCAAGAAAGGTCGTGGTTGGAGGCCAAAATATTTTTTGTTTGTTTAATATCCCAGGTACAACGCTGATAGGGACACAGTGCATTCTTGGCCTCGACATGATTTCCCATAATTCTCTTTTCCAGATTTGCCTCAGCAGGTTTATTTACAGAGAGTGAAATATATACATAGGTGTAAAATGCATTTGACAGGTGATTGATGACCTGTAAGTGTAACAACAGCAAATGGGCAACTTGTGGTTTACTGTGATGCCTTTCGGACTTGCTAGTGGTCCTTTATTGGGGAAAGAACGCACTCGACTCTCCTCTTTGCATTTTTTTGTTAAAGGTACATGAAACTGACGTTCTCCTGCTGCCGGTGGGGGGACTTTCGGGGAAAACGCGGTGGGACGGAGAGCGATTTATTGTCTGGCCTGGGAATTCCACATGCTACAGATCTGGGAATGTGAAACGGGAGAGAGCTGGAGGAGCGAGCGAGCAGGCAAGAGCGTGGCGCTTTTATCTCGGATGTCAGATAAAAGCGGTATCTGTGCCCGTAAAGCTGCTGCCGGGGTCTTTAGCGCGGGGTCACTTTATTGCCGTCATGGTCCTGCGGCCTTCTGGCTTCTGATAAAAATCACCCCAACGCCGAGTAAATGAGAGGCCAATAAAAGTGGAGAAAAGGGAGGAGGACAGGAGGAAGAGCAGAAAGACGGCGCCTAGGAAGGGCCTACACCCCCCCTCCCCTCGCCCCCAGGGGTGCCCAGGCCTGGAGGGATGGAGTAGGAGAGCCTCTGTGACTCTGGTTAGCCTCAAAGGAAGATGTCCCCATCTCATGCGAAACGTGCACCCCAGCTTTGGAGCTGCATTTGGGGGAAGTCAGCTTTCTACCCCAGCATACCGAATTAAAATAAAATGTTTCAGGAGGGGGGGGGGAGGGGTCATTTTATGTTGTTGAAGTTGTTCAGCCTGGTGGATAAGGTGGGGATCTAGGGGGCGCTCTTGCACCCATGCGCTTCCTGGCTTGAGTGACGCAATCTTGCCATTAGACCCGCTGAACAGAAGAGTATATTTGGGCTGGGAGGCCATACAGCTGTGGCCTACACATGGTGTCTGGGTGCAGGAGTCTGCCGAGACGA
Source organism: Gnathonemus echidnorhynchus (assembly GCA_026776725.1). Classification (NCBI taxonomy): domain Eukaryota; kingdom Metazoa; phylum Chordata; class Actinopteri; order Osteoglossiformes; family Mormyridae; genus Gnathonemus; species Gnathonemus echidnorhynchus. The sequence continues at coordinate 1,181,599 of JAODJU010000063.1, forward strand.
GACGAATGACTGCTGAGTGCGATGACTGACGGTTCTTGCAGACCCCGAGGCCGTTCTCTGCACTGTGTCCAAACACAATGCTTTGTTTGCCTACTTAGTCAAGGGCTTTTGTCCCTCTATACACGCCCTCCACCCTTTTACGAAAACAAACGTGCGTGGAGTTTGTTCTGACGGACCACCAGTGCTGGTGTGTGCGTTGTGCGTGTGTGTGTGTAATAATACCTCCCATACACACACACACAAACACACACACACACACACACACGCACTGGGAATGCACGTGTAAAGATAAGGTGACATCTAAACAGCCTTCGAAGTTGAAGTTAAAGACGTTGGCCCCTTTCAACTTCCAGACAGCAGTGTTCCTTTCCCCCCGGGCGTACTCTCCGTGGGTGTGTATTTAAATATCACAGAGTATTCAGGACAACCGGGGATTGAAGGTTTTCCACACCCGTGTCAGCAAAAGTTCAGTAAAGGTGAATCAAAGAGAAAAAAAAACATCCTATTAGAACACGAATATCATGAACCCAAGCAGAGGACTGTTAAGGTAGTAAGTGACTAAATTTTGGGAGTAGCTCCGCAGATGTTTGGGACCCATGGCAGCCGAACGTGGCGAACGTTTTTCGACGTACAAATCGTAAATTTTAATTGCGACGGGACCTTTTGTCGCCAGATGCCTACACCTGACGTCGCAGTGCCGGTTAAGTGTTCCACCACGTGTTTTCAGTCCGAATCCCCGGAAAGCCAGGGGAAATCGCGAAAGTGAGGGGGAGGGGAGAATGGGAAAATGTTCGAGCACCGAGCAGTCAAAGGTTATCCAGAGGATCTGGCGTTTTTTTTTTTTCAGTCGTCAGCCGAGACATACTCAAATCTTTATGGGAACAGGTAAAAAGAAAATCCATTCGCTCGTCTTTCCAGTTTGTTGGGGTTGGTGTTTGAAAGTGTGAATGTGTAAATGGCTTCATTGTGTGAAATGTTGCATGGACTGTTGGACCACCTGATTGTGAATCACTCTCCTGGTGAATATCTAAATGCACACATATTGTTCACATCCTATTATGTTGGAGGCCTATCGGGTGCATGACAAGTCGAAAAGCCTGATATAGAATCCCTTCGATTTCTGTTCCACTAAAACCTGCATCTCATCTATCATGTCTCCTGCCTCGTACTGAGCGGATTTTGCCTCCGGGGCTTGCTAAAGCGACTGGTTAAGCATTTCTTCTGACATAGATGGTTGAATAGATGGATTGATGGATGGATGGAAGGATGTATGGATGGGTGGATGGATGTACAAGTGGATAAACGATGTAGGGACGCGGCCGACATTCCATTGATGTTTGCCGATGCGACGGCATGGCATCCCGTGTGACATACACCAGCGGCACACGCACACCGACTTGCCAAACTGGTCATGTGACCATTTAGTGATTTGACAAGGGGTGAGCGAGAGTGGCGTGATATTCCTTTGATATGTGGTGACGCGGCACCAGCGGGGAAGGTGACACTGCGGGTTTGAGATGGGCGCGGTCCCCTCTTGGGGGGGGCAGTGATGTCAAACACAGGGCAGGTCACCTGACTGCCACTCATAGATGGAACAGTGACATTAATCCACATACCATTTCAACAGCTTCTTAATGGCTTATGGCTGATGTGTATTCCTGAATCTTCTGTATGACGCTTAAAGGACATTTGAAAATATAATGGTTCCATTAAATGTTACTTTTTCTATTTATTCACTATTTAGTTTTCATTTGCATGCTGGCTAAATAAGAAATTGTCACAAATATAATTATGTAAGAATAATAATTTCAATGCAAGCTAAATAGCTCACCATTAATTTTAACATTTATTTTTCAGGATTTTCAAATATTTTCAATTTTTGCTTGCTAGTACTCAAGTGTATATTTGTCATTATGCATGTTCAAAATATACGTTTTTAAATATATATATATATATATATATTAGCACAAGCTGTCAGCATTTCCAGTGTTTCCATTTAACACAGGATCCAGTTTGACACAAAGGTCCTTCACCAACTTCAGATTCATATCTGAACCACATCTGCTGAGATCTGCCTGGGTCACATCCCCGCAGATCTGCCGTGTGACAGAATCTCGCCGTTGGCCGGTTTTCCGAGCGGTATGTTTCAGGCCAAAGTGGCTGTGGTTTGGGGGGGGGATAGGTTTCCCCCCTCCTTTTGCAGTGATCCATCTCATATCTACTCCCTCAGTATCATTTATAAATGTGGCTCAGAATCGCAGTTCAGAATCTCGGTTCAGAATCGCAGCTGAGCGTCTCCTGCGGCAACAGCAGATTTAGGATTTTCCTTACGTTTAAACGTAAAAAGCAGCTGATTCTGCTCAAGCATAAAGGCACAATGTGTAATAAAAAATGCGTTAAATACCAAGGTTCGTCTGAGAAAGTCCGAAGCTGGGCATTAGCACCAGAATAATCCCCCGACACACAAAAGTTTAGGGGGAAAGTTACTGAAGCAGCACTTGTACGGAACTAGTTTGTATTTTGCAGGCAAATGGCTTTTTAATGAAGTTACAGATAGAAGTTATTAATATGTGGATATCTGAGATGATGACCCCCGCCCCCCCAGATGTGACGTTCAGCTGGTGGGCTGGCCTGGCCCCGGTTGTGGCGTGACTCTTCCAGCCAAGTTCAGGACCTTCGACCAGCTCAGAGCCCCCGCGTTCAGAGGTCAAATAAACACAGCTGGATCCCCCCGTGGTCCGCGGTGTTGGGGGGGGGGGGCGGGAATTCCACCTCCTGGCCCGATACAGCGTGTCTCCAAAGTGTTTTTAATAAATCAGGCTCGCTCTCTCTCTCTCTCTCTCTCGATCCATCTCTCTCTGTCTTATAGCCATGGCGGCTCATGGTGAAAAGTCAGCCGCGGTGTCTGTGGGGGGGGGGAAGAATCGGCGGGGTTGGTTTTAGCTCTCAGTGAGGAACAGCGGCAGCGATGGTGCCACTTTTCAGTCCCGCTAACGGCCGTCGCGGTAATTGCTATTGGACGGTTTGGAGGGGGGTGTTTTCGCCGCGACACGCCGACGTGTTCTTGGCCCCTGTCCCAGCATGCTTTGTACTGGGGAGAGCCCTCGGCATCGTCTGAGCAATGAGGCGGACTCCCGCTAAAGATCCTGACAAGCAGTGTCTGGGGGGGACGTTCTAATGTCGGTGTGACATTTTAGCTGAGGCAGCAGGGCATTGTGGGTAAGAGGCTATTGATCACTTTGAAGTACTTTGAAGCAGAAACCTGGCTGTCTGCACACAAGATTTCATCACTGATTGAAGCAGCCAAATGCTGAAAATTAACAGCATCTTACGGTTGCCGTTTTGTCAAAAACATTCTAGGCGTATCCACGGCTCTCTCATGCTCGGCCCGTAGGTGTATATCCACGTTGTCTTGACACAACTGAGAAGCGTGACATGGAGATATGTCACGCCACGTAAAAAGACAGGAAAAAAAAAAAGCATGGATGTAAAGGGCACAGTTTTCAGGTGCCGGCGTGATTTCGGCATCACGTTTCAGGTTCTGCTCTTCGGCATTATGTCTCTCCATTCGCTCAGACTGAGCCGGAACGCGTAATTGCATAGCGGTATGCAGATCGCGGGAATCGTTCTGAGGGGGGGGGGGTTTAAAAAAATAGCGCAGAATAATTCATGTGTTCCAGAGGAGCCACTGCTGATTGCTCTAGCTACCTGTTTAATATGAAAACCTGCGCGTTTCGGTGTAGGTACGACGGTCGGGGCATGCAAAGGAGCTCTCGGGCCTGTGAGAAGCCGCGGCAGCTGAGAGCGGGAGGCCGCCTCGTCGCGGTCCTCGTGTTTCAGACAAATGGCACCGATGACAGACACAGGGAATTAATCGCGGGCGATACGTATATAAAAAAAACAATCTTACGTTACAGACTTTTCACTTTTGAGATACGTTTCTCGTCGGGGCGGCTCGGCCGCGTACGAAGCACAGAAAAGATTTTTTTCCGCCGGCGAAATTCAATACGTGAAGTCGGCTCCCTCCTCCATATTTTGGATTTATATTATAATTGGAAAACCATGTGCTGGCAGAATTTCCATGCATAAATGTGCCTAACGTAAGGATGTTTCTTTTCTTTATTCAGTTGCTGATTTATTCCTGCCTTTTCCTCTGGAAACAAGGTGTATCACAAGGTATTGCTGAGGCCTTGCTTTGCCCTCGGAGACAAGGCTTTTTATGGCCTGCAAGTTGACAATCTGTATTTTGCAGCTACCAAGGGTCGTTCTTCTTAGATGCCTAACCCTGACCGCAGATTATGAAGGACGGTCAAGAGGGTCTCCACGTACAGATCCACCCTCTCGCCAAACGGCATTGCCAGAATCCAGGACAGCGAATCAGCATTGTGGGTGACTGCTGGCAGAACCTGAACCAGGAATCATCTAAAGGCTGCCAAGGTCAGGTTTTAAGAGGAACCCAGCAGCTTTAATGAAAGTTTCTAAAGCGTGCGTGATGTAAAAACACGCACACACTGCGCACAGACGATTCAGCCAGCGGAATGGAGAATGCCAGTCTGAAAACCTCCGGAGATAATTTAGCCGACCTAAACATATACATATGTCCATCTTTCTCTCCTCTTGTTCCCTCGGTCCGGTGTCTAAAATGGAACTGGACCTCTGTCCGCTTTGGCTGAATGAGTCTTGGGTGTGAGTTACGGTTACCTGCACAAAAGAGCTGCTAAAACCTCTCCGGTTTGGCCCGCCGGTTTATAAAGTCTGATTTCCATAAGCCAGCCCTAAAATTAGACATTAGATTCTGAAACCCAATGGCAGCCCGGAGCCCCAAAGCTCCGCAAGATATACTGTGGCATCAAAGCTGTTCTTTGCACCTCACAAAACCACACAATTTATAAAAACGCGAAGATTCTGGCAGAACTGACTAGTCCGCACACCCCCCCCCTTTTAAAAAAGAACCATTTGGTTCCATTAATACCTTGGCCCCAGCTTGTACACATTAGATGCACGGCTCTGAAAAGCCTCTCTAGGTTGCGTGATTAATCGTCGGCGTTTCTATGCCGGCCCCCCCCGACACCTGTGAATTACGGCCGTCCTCCCAAGAAGAATCCGCAGGGTCAATTTGTCACGAAATCCAATCGGCCGACCATGGCAGCGGGGCTTCCAGCCGGGTTTCGGCGATCGAGCCGCGAACCCCGAGGACGAGCCTATACGCCGTTTCTGCCGAATCCGCCACATTTACCAAAAAAAAAAACAGCCGCATAAAGGCCCAGAAGGCGATGTGAGGTGTACGATTACTCAGCTCGCAAACAAATTCCTTCTTAAAATGTCTAAGTCGTCGTTGGCTTTTAATTTATTAAGTCATGCTTCATAGTTCAAATTTTAAAATAATTTAAAAAATCGATTGTTTTTCCTGGCTCGAATAAGACGAAATTACGTACAGCACTGAACAAAAACCATCAACACTGGAAGTCAAATTGAAATAGAAGAAGCTCCGAGATGACGGGGGAACAGTTGCGTTGCGGTTCGATTTATACACACGAACCAGAAAAAAAAGCATCTGATGTTGTGAACTTGATGAGCAGCTGAAAAATCATTGAATCATCGAAAATAAGTTGTTCGTCATTGTGTAAGAGCCTGGGCGTGAAATTATCGATCAAAAAACAGGAGATACTCCACGTAATGAAATGAGAATGAATAAAAATAAACACGCTGTGTTTGGGAGGATTATTCGCAGGCGGATGTTATGAATGAAATGTCAAGGTGCTAATTTAACTGAAGAATGTAAACAGTTGCTGCAGAAGTGCAGTGAGGGCATTTAGTGGTGACAAAAAAGCCATTAATTCCCACCTATTGTGAAGAAGTCAGCTTTTCCATGTTACTTGTCTCTATACGAGTTTAAATACCCCCTGAACGTGGGAATTATGTCACATTATTAAAGATAAAATTAAGTAAAAATTAAATTTTTTAAAATTAAGTTATTTTTGACAATAAAAACACATTATAATTCAGTTTAACAACATTTATTTGTCGTTAATAATATTCCCTACAGAGAAATTTTCACATTTAAAAAATGGCAGTGGAATTAAAGAGTATTTATAAACAGATCTTTAGCACATGATACGTGTTTTTTTTTACGGTTATTGTATGAATGCCGCGGTAATACGCGGCCTTAGCCATCGCTGTAGTTATTGCTGTCCGCTCACCGCCGCCGTGCCGTGATTCACCGTGCTGCCGTAGCTCCGCACGACGCGTCCTGACAAGCCTCCGCACGATAAAGACGCTGCTATTTGAGCCCAGTTATTATTTGCTAAACATGAAAAGTTAGCTAAGTGCGTCAGTTAGCAGCCACAGTATTAAATTATAAGGCTCGTGTTCCTCCTGTGCCATGTTCCCAGGGTGCCAGATCTGGGGCCCGGCTTGACAGCCCGGGCTCTGGAACGGTCGTCTGGTTTGCGACTCGCGTACTTGAATGCCGTTCTACCGTTTGCGAGTGGTATGCAAGTGGTTTTAGAAATCACTAGCGCCCAGGAGTATGGAGATAATGAGACAGATCCTGAGGTTCTACCTGTAATCCTTGTTACTGTCTATCAGTTTTAAGAACAATCAACGTTATTAAACCGGCATGGATTCCCTCCCACCCCCACCCCCCCAACTTCTGCTCTTCAACTTTATTCCTGCCTAGAGCAATGGCAGACGGGCTACGAAATTATTCACCTGATTTGCAAGGGAAAATGGCCCATTTCTGTCAGCTGTAAGTGAGCAGCCGACAGGCTCATAAGTCCAGATTCTCCGGGTCTTGCTATCGGAGGCAGCTGAGCCTACGCTGGCCTGCCAGAACCCCCCCCGCCCCCCCCCCCCAAGCCTATCGCCTAAGCGGGCTTCGTTTGGGCCGTCCGGGACATCGAAGATGGGCCCAAATAAGGAGAACTGGGTTGAGAAAGACTGGGATAGCATAAGCGGGGATTGAATGGATTTGGTCTTGTCTTGCGTAATCCGTCCCAGAAAAAAAAAAAAAAATTGAGAAAGAAATGGATATGCGACTAGCCTTTTATGTATTCATTTATTTTCCTAGCGAATCCAGATGGGTGCCCGGGAAAAGCTTCCCGGCTGTAAGTCTGCCGATCTGTTTATCTCAGAGTCTTTGCGCTGGCGAAACACATCAAGTATGACAGTGCCAGCCCCAGACAACAACCAATTTGCTCCTGGAGGTTTACGTGGGCTACTTGTGCGAGCCGCCCCCCCCGCCACCCGGGCTGGCGCCTCCAGACTCCTGCCTCACCCCAGCCTCCCTGTTGGAGGCTGATGCCTCCATTTTCTGCAGCTCCCCCTCCCCACACACCTTGCTCCTCCATGGCGCCCCCTCTAGGCCAACCCCTTCCCCGTCACCCTCCAAAGATGGCTTTTCCTCCGCCCTGGACGAAATTGAGGAGCTGTGTCCCGACGTCGCAACGACTACCTCCCCCCCTCCTGGGGCATCTCCTCAGGGGCCCCTACTATCCCCCATGCTCCCAGCAGGGGGAGACCTGAAAGCCAGAAAGCCCGACAGCCGAGGGGTAGTGATGGCGACAGACCCTCAACCTGGTAGCCTGGACGTGAGCCCATGCGCCCCACTCTCTTCTTCCTCCTCATCCACCACCTCCTCTTCCTCCTCGGGCTTCCTCACGGACCTGGCGCTGGACGACATCCTGTTTGCGGACATCGACACCTCCATGTATGACTTTGATGCGTGCACCTCCGCCTCAGGGACCGGCGCCGCCAAAATTGCCCCCATGATGACGGCGGACGACCTGGTCAAGACTCTGTCGCCCTATGGCGGCCCTGGCACCGGTCCGGCCTCAACCGCCCCAAGCCAGCCTTTCAAAATGGACCTGGCTGAGCTGGACCACATCATGGAAGTCCTGGTGGGTTCCTGACTTAAGCAGCGTTTCACAAAAAATAATATATAAATATGTATTTCAGAAGAACAAAGAAAATATAGACAGTGCCCTTTTTTGTACAGTTTTCTATGCTGGGCAGTAAGAAAGTGATGGGTGGCGCCCCTTAGGGGCCGTTTGACGACACTGCATGCCATTGGCCCACCCTTCCATGAGACCCTCAATGCAGAGACCATCAGGCGGCTTCTAGCAGATCCCAGTGCCTTCATCTGCCTCTGACTACCCCACGGCTTGCAGTCCGTCCCCCGGTTTCCATGGCAACCTGCGGGCAATCCCACCGGTTTCTGGCTGCAAAGGATACCCCTTTATTTAAGCACAAATGGTGACGCGGAGATTCCCGTTGTCATGTCCCACTTCTGTATATAGATCCTGTTTCCGGTCCATCAGCGCTGTCCACACCGGCTCAGTCAATGAGTTTTAAAATATTTTTACACAAACTGTATTTTTTTTGAAAGAACAGAAGTGCAGAATTTAATACTCATCACTGAAAGTATTTTAATAAGGTGTGTCCTCTGAACTTTCTGTTTCTCTTAAACGTGCAAGTTTCCGCACGCGGGGTTCTCCAGGAAGGCCAGTGGCTCCAGTTGGGGCATTGCCTCATCACTGGTCCGCCGGCCAAAAGGGACTTTTCATTGGGTCGCACAGATGTCAAATCGGCAATAAGTACTCGAACCAACCAATCACTGTGAGAGAAAAAAGAAACTACAATCTGATGGAAATTAGGGCCCAAATCCACCTCACATCACAATGGACATTTGGATTTAATTGTACGTGTTTCTAAAAGATTAAATTATTTTATAAAGGTAGTAGTTCACCAGTCAAGTATGAATGGAAAGGGAAAACATGTACAGTTTACAAAAAAACGTGGTTTACATTCACGGTGACTCCACTTCCTTAGACAGGAGTTACCACAGGAAATGACATCAGCTGTAATATATGTTGCCGACACTGACTGAGAGAGTACTGTTCACCTCGCTACGTTGTAATGGGACATGATCGCGGGAGGATGCCTGTTGTCCTCACGGACTCGCCAAGGCTGCCCCCCCCCCCATGCATGCTCCATGAATAATACCCTTTACCATTGCACCAAATAACTGTTTATTTTTCTTTTAAAATCATTTTTAAAGTTGTGTTTTAGCGTCAATCCCTGAGCGTGTAGCTCCGCAGAGGCGTATCGATGTATGCAGCCTTTTTGCCAAATGGTGTTTCCTGCATCTATAGCTTTGGGTAATTTGGTGTGTCTGCTGCCTCGGAGACCAGCGGCCACCTAATATGGCTTCTGTATGTCTGATGTTCCTATTTAAGTTCCATTGAAATGCTGTTCGCTTTGTTCGTTTGAAACATCGCCTGTTCTCTCCTTGTCACCGACCTTTAACCCTGTCTGGGGCGGCTTCTGGCTGAACGGGAGGTCAGGCGGTCAGCCAACCTGAAGGGGGCGCCATCAGTGACCCAGTGGGCGCAGGCGCCCCGGAGCACTGCTGGGATCACGGCACAGACGTGTAGGTCGAGCCTAAGACACGCCTGAGATGCGTCATCATGGCTTGAAATAGTGTCCCCCCTAGTCCCGAGAAAATTTCTGACATTTTTGGGGGGGGGGGGGGGGGGGGTTCCTAAGAGCAGCTGTCAGTCAGCACGACTGCAAGTGCAGAGGAGGCATGGAGAATTAAAGTAACTTTTTATTAAATATAATATTTTTCTATGAACTTTTTAAACACATTCACATCAGCCTCATCCCTGATGGAAGCAAAGCCATTCATGTAGCTTACGGGGGAAAAATCTTTAAAACTAGAAATGTGTTTTGTGGGGTAAATCGGAGTACCTGTTACGTCTGAGAGTTTGCTAAAGTGACCAGGAGAGAACCAGGTGGACAGATTGATTCCTGAATGTAAAATCAGTAACAATTTCTTTGGTTTGAGGTGATTTTAAAAAGTTATTTATTATTTGTTTCCTGTGTAAATATATTTATTTTAATGTGATGCTAACATATGGATTGTAATGCTTGCAGAATGTAAGGTAGGAATGTACTCGTCTAGGAATGTAATTTGTGAGGGCTTATGATTATGAGAGCGCTTTTCCCGTGCGGTTTAACCTTTTATTTTCATATGATTTTTACTGAGTGGTTGGGGGGGGGGGGGGGGGG
>JAODJU010000063.1:1191769-1206803 GCA_026776725.1 Gnathonemus echidnorhynchus
CCAGGAATTTCAATGTCACGAGGCCCCCCCCCCCCCCGATTTCTCTGAGCCAGCTAACCCTCCCGAATTACGGCCCACGCGCGACCTCACGCTTCAGTGCGATGCCTCTATCGCGACTCGCTTCCCGAGGAAATTAAGGCGACGTTAAAGAGCTTATGTGGGCTGCGGAACTAAAGTACCTGCAAATAAGTCTGACTGAAATTACAGCACCTGACAGATCCTTTGAACCACAATGGACACAGGGAGAATCATGCTCTATTGTGATGTCATTTTGTCCAAACAATGACTTTAGGCCGCGATAGAGCCCGAGGACATAATGAAAACCCACAGAGCTCACGGCCCTCGTAAGGTACCAGCAGCGGCCCTGATTTAGACACTTATTCTGTCGAATCTTCAGGGTTTCATGTTCATTCCCCTGACAGTGTCTGTCTGTTTGACAAGTTGGCGCCGGTGAGGTCAGTCTGGGGGGGTGGGGTGGATGGGTTAATGGTGGAGGTGGTGCTGTTACGGGGGGCTAGTTTTAATTAATTCCTTTGACGGCATCAAGCTTCGGCTAAAGTTCCGCACCTCGGAATCTCCGGAGTTTTCAGAAGAGAGGGCGACGCATTTAAGGGGAGCCGGCATTGGCGTTGAGGCTGGGGACCGTTCCGGGGCGAGGACGACGCGACTCGCGTTCGAAGGCGCGCGGGGCCCGACGGAAGCGAGCGAGGCGTGGCGTTTTGCTTTCTCACTCCGGCGTTTTCCGAGGGGGCCGTGGCTCCCGTCCAGGTGTAAGCTGAGACGCCGGGACACACCCAGTTTAAATGATACTTGTCAGGATGCTCCTTCTCAGACTACCGTACGCGCAGTTTCTGTGTGCGTTTAACTTCGGCTTGAGGGAGTGGCGTCCCGCTGCGATTTCGGGGATGCGTTTGAAGGAGTACGGTAAATAGAAATTAAAGTAATCATGACTGTTATTTTTTCAGTTCATCAACAAAAGCGACATGCACACACACATATTTTATAATTGAAACCCTTTGTGTTGTTTTGAGAAAAATTTGGTTAGTCCTTGGTGGCGCGAAGGCTGCCTAGCACTTGTTCTTGACAACAGATAAGGGGGCTCATAATTTCTAGCTACGCCCCCTGGTGCCTGATGACCCTCAGCCCTGTTCGTTAACCGGGACGCCCCTTCGCCCACCCAAGCAACTGCAACAACGTAGAAGTGTAATCGGAAACCCAAAACGATAAATGCCAAACTACAAGAATGTATGTAAGACGCTGTAGGGAATGATTGTCCTTACGATGTTAAACCGGCGCGTTACTGGTCTCGCACACTCATGGTGGTGGATTTACTAAAATGACTGACTGCTCCGTGTGTTTAGTGGCCGCGTAGCTACACTTGTGAAGCTTGTCTAAAAGTAGTTGAGCATGTCTACACAGTAGAAAGCGACCAGGCTGAGTTATGCAGTTACATTCGACTTCTTTCAAACTCTGCTTTTAGCCTCTGGTGTTAGCCGTCATGTTCTGCTCAGGTTTCTTTATCTGGGGGGAAAAGCTAACAGATCAGAGAAGTCCCGAAACATGCCGATCGCGGCGGCCTGACAGCTCTGTAACGGCTCCCGTCTCTCTCCCATTTGAAGGGTTTTCATATTAGCATATTCAATCATTCTTAAACTGCCTGCTGTCTTTGGGATCGACTGGTAACAAGAAAGGTTGATCTTGAGTTCTGTGAGAAACAATGAGGGACAGCGTGTCTCCATCCTGCTGTAGAGAATGAGGGACAGTGTGTCTCCATCCTGCTGTAGAGAATGAGGGACAGTGTGTCTCCGTCCTGCTATAGAGAATGAGGGACAGTGTGTCTCCGTCCTGCTGTAGGTAAAGAGGGTCAGTGATGTAGCTCTGTCTCCATCTTGTTAGGAAATTGCTGGTTAAAGGATGTATGGATGTAAATAAACGTGACCCAGTGTATTCCAACATAAAACTATAAAGTGTCAGTTTGGCAGTGCGCCAGCACTCCTTGGTTTTGTAAGGCGCTCGGGACGCTGTCTGCTTCCTCTACAGTCAGTCATACATAATCGTATTATTACTTACATTATTATTACTTACAAACCCATGTTTACAGTTCTGGCGAATGCTGTACATCTTCCAAGAATATTAGAGGCGGGAGTCTTTACCTGGAGCCCTATCTTCAGAGGAAGGAAGACAGAAACTATCACGGGAGTCATTAATCACCCATGGCACGGCAATAAAACCAGATTGTAGTGATAGCATAATTAGCCACGTGTGTTAAGAAGTCAGCTACACTAAAAAACAAAAGAACCAGGCTTGACACTGCATAAACACTGGGTTAAAGCCTGTCTCACTTTCAGCTCAGCACCAAAAGCTATTAATCATACAATTTATAACTTTGTGTTATGAATTCACATTAACAATGACTCATCCAATGGGGGGTGGGGGCAACCAGGTATCTGAATAGACCAGAACCGCTTAGGCACACACAGAACATTCACTCACTCATTCACTGTACAATACTCTTTATTTCTATGCATTCACTGTGGAGTTCTGGAATTCTCATCAAACGTTCTTTGCACTGTTCCTGTTTATTGTTTATCATTCATCGATACCTCATTAATTTCTGCATGTGACTCCCTGCAGGATTAATAATGTATCTGTCTATGAAGACGCTGTGGTTGCAAAAAGGAAGGGCGAGTCTTTCTCTCTTTCTCCCATTTCTTTTCTAGTCCATATTTAGAAGCTACGGTGAGGCGATTCCGTCGAAAGATCCTCCGTCGTCTTAGACCATCCCGGGCACTTCTAGAACAATCAAACAAAATATGCAGCTAGTTCTTCAAGTAATACAGCTAGCCAGTTGTGCCACAGATATATCTGTATTTGAGTAACGTATGCACACATGCAGGTACATAGTATACATCTCTCACGAACCTTTGTTCTGGCTGTTATGTCAGCATGAAAGAATGGCCCTCGGTTAGCCTTAGCCAGAGGGTCACCTGTCCATCACCATCATGGCTGCCACGCACTCCTGTTTGCACGCGCGGGTAGACACACCCAGCTCAGACATCCAGGCCACATGCGAGGGCCTAGGGAACGGCACCGCTGCTTTCCTTTGCCCCTCTTTCTCTCTTTCAGGTGGGCGGGGGGTTGTTCTAATGGAAGGGAAGCACAGGAGGGAGAGGGGTGGGGGATATTCTTGGAAATACAACAAAACCAAGTCAAAACAACCGAAAAAAAAAAAGAGCAAGCCCCTCCCATCCGGGTTTAAGGTGTCTCAGACTGGTATAACCTGAAAGGATGAGGGCTGCTCACAGCCGACTCCCTGTCACTCACTCCTACGCCATCGCCCGCTCAGCTCGTAGGCCCCTCCTCCTCGTCTCAGACACCAGGGTCTCCGCCCACGTGCTCGAAACCCCCAGCCTCCGTATCCGACACCGAGCTGTCATGCTCGCCCCCTTCTGCCCGACCTACCGCCCCACCGGCCGTCTCTACGCTCTGCTCTGTCCGAGCGTCAGCAGCCCACGATTATGGCATGGCAAAAAAAAAAAAAAAAAAAACCCGAAAAATAAACAAACAAAAAAGTGACACTTCCAAACTTGTCCGACTGATTCGCCGAGGCCGTGACTCTATAGAGAAGTCTGGGGTTACGCTTTGTGACTCACTAAGGTGAACCTGTCACCGGCACAGTCTTTTCAATGTTATTTACGTCTCTCGGCAACCGTAGCGGTTGCACGAGTTCCGTCACCTTTGTTTGCAAACAGAAGGGGGTACAATCGACAGGATTCCGCACCAAAGCCCGTTTGAATTACTCTGTGGCGCGCAACAACAAAGAAGACATCATTTGGACAGGATGGATTAGGGCCTCTGTACAATCTGCCCGTGCATGATGGACTGTGCTGTCTGGCGGTCCCGGGAACAGTGATTTTTGCACTCACGAGAGCTCAGCCCTCGTGGCCCAGCTGTGACTCTATACGTTGGCACTCATGTTGATATTTCACACCCTATTTTGCTTTGTCACTACAATCGTTTACAAAATGATCATCCTGCCCATTGCTGCTGTGATTATCCCACCCCTCACTGTTACCCGCCAAGTTCGCTTGCTGCCAATTTCAGCCATAATTCTCATTGTTTTAATTCACTCGTTCTATTCATTATTCATGCTATGTAGAGATAATAATTGAAAAGACACAATGGGTAGGAATGTAAATAAACTGAGTAAATAATAGTGAGTAGAATGATTTCTCGCCAAGACTGCTGCTTTTATTCAGGAGTTGCTACATGGTATTACATTGCATGTTTCTATAATGAAAATTAAGATGTCCGATCTTTTATATACATACATATTTATTGATTTTCCAAAACTGCTCGTTTAGGAATGGACGACTGCGACCTTGTTGTCTGTGCCGGGAAAAACAGACGGACGAGACAGAAGACACCGGCAGGAAGCTTGCAGGGGCAAGACAGGACAGAGATCCTACACACCTAGGAAACAGCACACAAACAGGCATATGTCACATGCACAGAGCTGGGGGCGGGATTTGAACCCTCATCCTGGAGGTGTGAGGCTACTGTGCACCCAGTCACAAACATGCACCTGTGTGTATATATCAAAAATGCAGGTACACAATGCAATCCCCCAGGGGTGTCAGACAGAGGGAGAGAACAGGGTGTTTGCATGCAAGGAAAAATGAAAAGTTCATACTGGCTGTGAGACAGGAGCTCATGGATATCTCTGAGGATGTTATGCCTTTTCAGCCGGTTACTGTCGACATTTGGAATCATTTTACGTAGTTTGTCCAGGCGTGAGTAGTATTTGGAGTTCTGATTTAACATTTACACGACCATCTATTCAGAGGGCAAACCGCTGTGGATTTGCATAGAGAAACACAGTGCTAACATGCTGATGCGAGCAACAGCTATTAAAAATATTCCAGTTCGCACATTCATGAAATCCCCCCAATGCTTGCCTGTCAACGGATGTGCTCTCCTAGTTCAGTACAGCACCTGCGTGTAGACGTCCCTCACAGGTTGGCAACGACGGTTAAACAGTGTGGCTACGCGGTTAAAACGATGCTCCCGATTACGCTTGAGCCTTAAAAAGTGGCTGGGGCAAATGTTTCAGCTCCCTCGGGCCAAGAAAGTACGTTTTTAAGCTGTGTCAGAATATTGACACTGAAGAAAGCTGGGGTAGAACGTCGCTAACTGTTTTTTAACGAAGAGGGAATGAGGCACATGTGTGATACTGGCAATGGTGCAGACAGGCATTTTCTCCAGAACAATCTGCCTTGTGTCTTCAGGCTTCGCACTGGTGCACTGGCACTTGCTCTAGTAACACTTTCCGTTTTTAATCTTTTAAGCTTTTGTTTTTGCTAGTATGACATACTCAATAAAAAAAAATCTGTTGCAGGGGAAGGACTGGCGGAACTCCTTATCCCTGAACGGGACGCTTATCTTCAGTAATTACAGCGTCTCTCTGTTTCCGTGGGACGGAGCCAAAGATAGAGGGGAAGATTGCGTGGCCACGCTGGGCCCCGGCGATCAGGTTTTCCGGTGAACCAGTAGCGGTTCGACAAAACAAAAGGATAAAAAAGAAAAAAACGAAACGGAACCTCGACACGAGTATTGTATCAAATTGCATTTGTTATCCAAACCTGTACTGCTCTGCCCCCTCCAACACTCTCAGGAGGGATTTGCGATACATATTCATGGGGGGGTCTGCAAGAGTCCCAGCTGCCAATTTACGGATGGCAGCCATGGACACAAGGGGACGGCTACTGCAAGGGCGCCCTAATAGTGCTCTTTTTTTTGACATTTTAACAAGACCCTTCTGCTGGTTCATTCTGATGTCACTGCAGCTTCCTGTATAATGCGTTCTGCCTGGTCCCACGGCGACCCCAAAGCCAGAGCGGGGCCGCCTGCCCTCATTCCAGAAAGGTCTTCCGACCTCGTTTGGGAGGACAGGGAAGCTGAGAGACTCTCCTCGTCACTCTGCCCTAGAGTTGCTTGTCCAACCGCTGCCAATCAGCATCAAAGCTGCCATTTCTCCCATCTCCCCAGCTAAGAATATGTACGTTTTTTTTTGTTTGTTTTGTTTTTAAAAGTGACTGATAGTTGTTCTTTTCCCCCCTCACGTTTTTCTCACGGTCTGAAAGCCAGACAGGAGAGTTCACAAGGTGCGCCCCTTTCGTTGGTGATTAAGCGGGTGGTTGGGGGGGGGGGTGGAGCTGGTGCAGGTCAATCGCTTTCCTCCTGTTTTGGAGATTATTAGATTTACTTCCGCAGACATTCAGCAAAAGGCCCAAGAACACAGCCCAGAGCTGTTCCTGCGCTTAAGTAAACTTACCTCCCGCGCATTCCTGCTCGACCAGATTCCTTCTTCGCGCTGCCGTTGCGGATGGTGGATTCGTTCACGAAGGCGGCAGGTTGTTACTGGGGATGCTGATCTTGTTGCACAGGCCTCGTCTTCCTCCCAGGACCTAATTTTTTTTTTTTGGGGGGGTGGTTTCTTTATCATCACTTTTATTCACCTGCTCAAATTTTCCCTCCAAAATGCAGTGAGGACGCTGTGCTAGTTCTGTTACGTTCCTTCAAACCAGGTTCAGATTTGTAACGCCTGAGCAAAATGCAACATAGGAATCATGTGACCAGGTCAAGGTGACAGAGAGGGTGGCAGAGAAGGTCAGGGGTGGGAGCGAGCTGGTCGGTCTCCGTGTGAGTCTGTCGTCATTGGGTAGCTCTATGACCGAGTGTCTGGAATCGTCGAAATCCCGGAAGAGGTCAAGCTCTTCTACGCCAGGGTGGAATAATTAGGCTGGATCTCTTTAAACGTGTTCCAGATGTTTTGGACTCTCCACTCAGCAGCCAAACGAATTTAATAATTGGTCTTTAGTGCATCATGTGATCTGACGCCTCGTTTTGGGAGGGCGGAGCCCGACCCGGTGGAGTTGCATACACACAGCCTGCGGTGACCACCCCGCGCAGACTGCCGCATGGCCGGTGGTCGGGGCGTCCCAGGTATTTGCAGATGCCTGAATGCGGCGGGGGCCGCACTGGGAAATTCCGCTCCTGTCTGGTATACATATCCATGAAGCCGCGTCCGGGTTTACAGGCCTGACGTGCGGGTAATTGGAACACACCAGATCTCTCTTTCTTCCAGACCCTTCTGCCCCCCATGGGAGGTGCTTAATCTACATCTACATGCAACCTCCATGTGTGTGGGGGGGTAGTGACCCACAAGGCCGGAGGGCTGAGGACGACAAGGCTTTGGGTTGTATTCCGGAAGGACTCCAGTCCTGACCGGTTAATCTAAAAGGGCCGCTTCAGTTATGAATGTATGCATGTGTGTATTTGTATATTTATGTATATGGTATTCAGATACAGGCGGGGGGAAAGCACTTTTTACCCAGACGAGCAGGAGCCACCGAAGTAATTTCCACTGCCTCACCTGATTTAAAATGACGGAACGTTCCGGGCAGTTTAGTCCACAGGGGACCTCGACGTTACAGATGCCTACGGCCCTCCTCTGAGGATAGCAGAGAGCTTCCACATACGGCGCTCACAGAAGGTCTTGGGATGCTTGCTTAATTCAGTAAAAATATTGCAAATATGCTTATATTTATAACAAAAATCATTATTTTATTCATTTCTTTACAAAAAATATTTTAGCAACAATCAGTAGTTTTAAGAAACATTAATTTCAAATACTAATGAATTGATACACAAATTACGGTTCTGAAAGAGCTGTTCTGAGTTAAAAGTTCATTGCCAAGCAGTCTCATTGGGGGCTTTTTAATTACAATAACATAGAACACCAAACATTTGGGTTTAATACCCCTTTGACAGCCAGGGACTATAATGGCAATTAATAGCAAAATGGCAAGAACAGACCCGAATGAGTCAGTCAAAAAAAAATTATGGCACTTAAAAAGAAAATGTCCGTGAAGAAAATATGTGCAGATATGTTGAACATTGCTTGTCAATGGAATTTTGTTACAAAACCAATAAACCTGAAACATTTTTACCCAATTAAATATGCATCCTAAGATTTTCTGTGAGCACTATGTATACATTTAAGGTTACTATCCAGTCTCCAAAGTGCAAAGCTCTGAAGATGTGAGGAGAGGAAGTCGCAGTGCGGTCTGAAAGGTCAGCCAGCTGCCCAGCATCCTACACAGGCGGATGTAATAAAGTTGAGGGAACCTTGTGAAAGTTTATGAACAGACAGTCAAAAGTATCTTTATTGTCATCTTGATGAGTAATGGGTCATATGAAGGACAGTTAAAAATTACATATTGGGACACGAGTATAAGACATAAAATTATAATACAAAATACTGCTAAAAAATGTAGCTGCAAATGGGCAATGAAACCAAATGAGCAGGATTTCGTTTATAGTGTTATGATTACGGTAAATCAACAATCAGATATCTGGAGAGACTGCAGTTATTACTGGCACCTAAATTGACCATAGTGTGTGATTGTGAGTGTTTGTGCCCTGGGATGAACGGGCATCCCATCCAGGGTGTACCCCAAACCCGTAGCCTGTACTGCCTGGAACGTCCATCTCCATCCGGACCCATAATTGGATAAGTGATTAGAAGACGAATGGATAGATAATTATTGTTGTTGTTTGTTTTTTTTTTGTCTGTGTGTTTGTTTGTTTATTTGTTTGTTATTATGGCATTAATTCATTTATATCCATTGGACCCTAAATATGCCACCTATGTATACAGCATAGTGCAAAGGGATTATCACAGGGGCCGGCTATTGTACCTTTGAACCCATCCCCGCAGGTGACCTGCTTTCTGAGTCACAGGGGAAGGAAACGTCGGGCAGGTGGCGGCAGTGGAAGCGGCGTAATTATGGTAATGGCCTGCAGGGGGGAGCGTGGAGCTCGGGGCGGCATTCATGAGACACGACGCGACCTGAATGTGGGCCGAGGGCGAGTCACCGGTGCTGGAATTAGCGGGTGAGCAGCGCGGCGGAACGGGGTCCTCAACCAGAACTCGGCGGGAAACAGGTGAGGGGCAAATTAGGCTAGCGGCATGGTGGCCGTCGCTAGTGGGTGGGGGCCCCCAGTGCCGATAGCTTATTAGATGAATACGCATCCTTGTTCCATTGTCCAAAATTCATCCTTTGTGTTACATTCATGGCCTCGTCCCGTTCTGTACTCCGTGTGGCCTGAAACGTTCCTTCAGCCCGGGGGTGGGAACTACCCCCGAAGTAAAGCGGCACTTTATAAAGCAGCTATTTATAATCGCTCCCCCCCCCCCCCCCCGAACATGAACTGCCCCAGCAATTATGACGGCCAAAGAAGGACAAAAAAAAACATAAATTAAGTTCAATTTTGCTGTCAAAGCATCAACGTTGACGCTCTCTTCTCGCTTGACGTCACGTCACGTTGTCAGAGCCTTTCGCTCTGGGTACCGCGTGCATGTAGGGACCGTCGCAGAAACACGCTTTAATCACGGTGCTGGCAGCGACCGGGACAGCAGCTTGCCCCGAGATTCCCTGGCAGGCTTTAATCCCCAGAAGGGTCTGGCTCTTTTACCCATGTGTCAACTGCATCAGTACAGTGGCCAAGTGCATTATGGGTACAACTTCAAGTCCTTCCCGATTAAAATCAATGACTAGGCAGTTGAATCATAACAAACCGATTGGCTATGCTTCTTAGAGACCGTCAAGTTGTTGACCATGTGACATTTGTTCTGTGTGATCAGGTCAGAAGTCATTAAAATGGATCTGGTCCAGTAGCTATTTTTATTAAAATACACGTTATGTCAGAAGAGATCATAGTATTCTGCAGATTTTCACTATACAAAGTGTGTGACAGAGTAGTAACATGTTGGTAACAGTCACACAGTAATTGTCATAGTACCTGCTCACTTATGGGCAAGATGGCCATAAACACGTAGTAAACAGATGACAGGACTGTCACTCATCATTCACGTGAAAAGCGACTCGGCAAGAGCGCCCCCTCTGGGCGCACGCATCCGGGGTCAAACGCGGTGCAGACGGAGATGTTCAGGACAACCCGAAAAAGTTTCTTCGCTTGTTATAACCTGTTATTATTAAGCTCTTAAGTCAGTATAAGAGAAAAAAATCTATTTGTTTGGATTTCTCATGCTTTAAGAAAACACACACACACAACATCTCAGGTTGTCGCTGGCGGCAGCGGGAACTTTAAAGGAACAAAGGATCATTAATTGAGCGTAGCAGAGCGGACGCTCTGACAATCGGAAGACACTCCCCAACACCCCCCCCCCATGCGTGTAGAATATTGTCGATGACACCCCTCTCCTGCTTTATGTTTCACTCGGTGGGGCAGACGAAGCATGATGGAACGAAAACCAAAACAACAACGACAAAATCGAACGAATGTAGGATTTCGTTCGGTAAGACAGCAAGTCCTCTGGCTGCACCGGCTGCCTCCGTCTGCGCATGCCGGATCAGGGCCCGTAATTGCAATCGCGGGGCGCGGCCAAACAAAACGTGCCCCGGGTGCCGAGACGCGAACGCATGCCAGCAGGCCGCCAAGCGGGGAGTGCTGCGCCGTGCCAGTAATGTATCCGCATGGGCGGACCGCGAGCCGTCTGCGGGCCCGCTACCACACCCTGCCTGTCCGCGGCTCGCCTCTGGCCACGCCGCTAGCTAGTTTGGCGGACGCTGTTTCACTCGTCGCCGGTTAAGTCCAGATGGCGAGGTGGACAGGTGACGCATAAGCCGACGATGAATCCAGCGGTCTTTACGTCCCCGAGAAGATGAACAGTACTGTTTATGACAGAGCTGCAGAAATGGGGCGTGACATGTGCTCTTTTCCTGTTGTTTCTGTAACTAGGGCTGTGGGGCAGGCGGCGTACCAGGGGTTCAAAGGCTGGGGAAGGGGGCGAGTCCCAAGCCTGCGGACTAAGACATGCCAAGTCGTTCAGAGACGCGATGAGGTCATATAACCACATAATTTCCCAAAATACTGAAATGACAGCAATCACCTTTCTTTCACAGGAATGATGTGTGGCTCAGCGAGTTAGACTGCTCTGTCTGTGACCGGAAGGTTGCTGGTTCGAATCCCCAGGTCAGCAGAGTAGTTTCCCTTTTGGGCCCTTATCCCCCCCTTTGCTATTGTCTGATCCTGCTTCCGTAAAATAAGATGTGTGTTGCTTTGGCTGAAGACATCTGCTGCGTAAATATAAGCGTATTGAGGAATTTGGCCTGTTGCTAGTGCAGATTGATTTGATAATGAGTTACAGGGTGTTATGGCTGCTGGTTAGAGAGCAGAATCAGGTCCTGGAAGCTTTTCGTTGGGGGTGGGGAGGCACATATTGTATATATCATTTGTAAGTGCAGGCGCTTGAAGCGCCGACCCTCTGGTGGGGTGCTTAACCAGCCCATGCTGGCGTCTTGGTGGGGCCTTCCACCCCCTCACCATGTAGGTAGCCTATCAGGGTGTGCCCCTTTTTGGGTGGTGGGGGGGGGGGGGCGGCGGCTGCATGGGAGCCGTCTGGGGCTGTACCTGGGCCTCTTTAACGGCGGACCTGTCGCTGCTTGCAGCCGTAGGACGCACCACGGTGAACTGACGGCATAATTTCCGTGTCACGTGGCGAGGGAGAGACGAGCCCGGAACCTTCCGGAGATGGGGGGGGGGCGCTTGGGGAACATTGCATGTCCAGTCACTGGTCAAACTCCAAAACGAGGACCTGGTACGGTCAGGAACAGCTGTTACGTTGGACCTACCTGCCATCGCTCAACTGAGACAATCGGGAATCAGCTTGATGGAATGACGATATTCTAGCGTTTACAGGCGTCCATTAGAAAACCCCGACAGACTTTACCTGCAGTCTTTACAGCTGACTACATTTTAAACCCCAGATATGTCAGGTAAAGCGTAGCCGAGTGCGTTTAAATATTAATAACGAAAGTTCGTTGATATTCCGGGAATATTCCCGAGCAGGAATCGTCTCTTCGGTGTGTTTTTCTTCCTCTTCAGATGCGAACGAAGTCGACCCCTACATCCAGGGATGACGATGCGGAGAGGATTAAAGACGTGCGCGATGTGAGCTTGGCAATTTTAGGGGCCATTGGCTCGATTATAGCCCCTAGTTTAGAGAAGGTGTCGCCCTAATTGTAGCATCCCGACGAATGGAGGGGAGGGGGAGAAACCTCGAGCAGAAGTAAGAATAACACTCTACGGTCACACCTCCGGGCTAAGGCTGACTGCTTGGAAGGAGTAGGGGGGGCGAAAAGAATTACTTGACGAGTTTATTGTCTGAGCCAGGGGCTCAGGGAAACGGCTCAGCCAGGGTTGCTAGGCGACGGAGGTGTCTGGTGTTTGGGGGTGGGGGGGGCAGGCTGGAGGCAGACAGGTTAATCCTCTCTGAGAAACCAATTCCAGGCTCCCCTCAGCTTGGCGGCCCCCGCACACTGGAGTCATCGGGCGTGCTCGAGATGTGCACACCGCCCTAATTGACACGCCGCAAAGCCCCTTGCTGCACCCCCCACCCCCCACCTATTCTTTTGGTTTTTTTTTTCCTCAGACTGGAAGCTTTTGTCGGCCATGAGCGTCGCCCGGTGGCGTGGCTGCCCTCCCAGGATTTCTAGCCGAGTGCCGAAAAAACGATTTCTCTCAATTCACTGAATTCAGTAGCGGCTCCCAGCCACATCGCGTACGTCTGTGTACGCTCTGTGCGCCTTGTCCCAATCCATCCCCGCCTTGCTGTTCTGTGAGGTTTTCAGCCCTTCTCACGTCGAAAACATGCATGTGCATTGACGATTGTTCTTACGTCTTGCAGAAAATATATCGCATAATGATATCAGATTGGACAAATATCATGTGTCTCACATATAAACCGCACAGGATTTAATTTTAGGTGAAGAAATTTCACTTAGACTCTCTCATAGCCCTGGCATAATTGACTTAAACTCCCTCTTAGACTTGATATGATTGTCTTAGACTTTCTTGTAGACTTGATATAATTGAGTTGCACTCTCTCATAGACCTGGATTAAATGTCTTAGAATCTCTTGTAGACTTTCCTTAGACTCTTTCTTAGTATGATTGTCTTAGACTCCGTCTTAGACTCAATAGAACTGTCTTAGACTCTTTCACAACGTCATTATGTACATCGACATGTAAAATAGAGCCGTTAGTGTTATCTTATGGACTGTGGAGATACTTCCTAGATGCTAATATGCCGTGACATTAGCAAGTAGCGAAATGCAGCTGTCAAACTCGATTATTTTGCATGGCCAGATGCAGCCTAACTAATCTTATCTGGCTAGGTGACTTTCCAGAGCACAATCTTATATTACAATGCTGTCAAATTGTGAGGAAATAAAGCATGCATGATTTTTTTATTTATTTAAATGTTCTTTTTATTTTAGCTTGTATCCTTGTGTATGTATTTTAGACATACATGACTTTATAAATAATTGCCCAATGGGTTGAACTCAGAGGCTTGCAGTCTGAATCCCAGTAGGAGTTCAGCTGTTGTACCCCTTTTGGCGGGAATTTACCCTTAATCGCACCTGTATTACAATCTACAAATCGCCAGTACTGTAGCTTAACAACACAATTAGACTCTATAGGCAAGCTTGATATTTGACGTGTTAAATCTTCACATACAGGTCAAATAGAGACAAACTATTTATCTCAGGCTCCACATCTATGTGTTTGTTAGCATATGGCTTAATATTCCTAATCTGTTGTCTAATATGGAAGTAATGAGTCACATGCAATTGCCAGTTGTTTGCTGACCCCTGTAATTGATGGCAGGTGCTGGCAGAGCAGGTCCCTATAGGTAAACTTGCAATGTTTTTGTTGTGGAAAAGGGGGGCTTAGAACCACAAGAGGGGGACACTGTCAGGCAAAAGTGGCTGGTACATGGACACACTCCGCCCCCCCCCCCCCCAAAGAATCTGATAAGCAGTTTGGAAAATGGATGGATGGATTAGTTGTTGACGAATACGCACATTTATACAATGTCTGTATTTTCCCCTCGATGGCGCCGCCTGAAATGGAATGAAATCATCCGATCCAGGATTCAGATCCGCCATCCGCACTTGAGAGGCACCTTTCCCGCAAACAGGCCGTATATCTGGCAGGGTCAGCTTGCCGCGGCGCTGGACGGGCGCCCTCGTATCCCGTTTGGCGTCTCAGGAGAAGGCCTGCAGGCCGATCTGCTACTCTGCCGCCAGGCCAGCTAAAAGTATCGCTGGGATCAGTTGTGGTTGCGTCACACCTGCATGGCATGATTAACCGCGCTGGAACTGCCTTCCCTATTACTGATCTTGGATCAGGCAGCACGAGGCGTGGCCGCCGAGGGGGGCCGCCCTAGGTTCGAGTGCCATTATGGTTAATTCGAGTGCTTAACGCTGCCCTCTTCAGGTGACTCACCTGAATTCCACAAGGAACGCATCCAGCTGTGAGAACACGTGCGTTTTTTTCCCCGTGTAAGCCGCATAATCTGTGCCGGATTAAAAAAGGCAAACGATGGCAGCAATGCTAAAGCAACAGAGGTACGTGTCTGATATTTACAGTAAGGCAGGGCCTGAGATCTCCGTCCGGGAGTTCAGCCACTCCTCAAACGAGGCAAAGCCCGTCGCTCTCTCTCCACCCTGCTGTGTTTACTTTCCCCCTCTTTCCCCCTTCGGATCCCGGCTCCCGTGC
This sequence comes from Gnathonemus echidnorhynchus, assembly GCA_026776725.1. Taxonomy (NCBI): domain Eukaryota; kingdom Metazoa; phylum Chordata; class Actinopteri; order Osteoglossiformes; family Mormyridae; genus Gnathonemus; species Gnathonemus echidnorhynchus. Next base: position 1,206,421 of record JAODJU010000063.1, read on the forward strand.
GTGTCAGAGCACACTGGGACGTGTCTCCGCAGCGACACGAGGTTCCTCAGCAGGGGTGTGGGGGGGGGGCTCTGGCTCGGGTCCTTCCCCTGATCCGCAGGCAGACCTCCCAGGAAGGCTGCAGTGGGGGCCACAGACGCCCTAATTAGGTCTATCCTCAGAAGCACCCTGCCCTGGGATTTGCCCCCGGGGTTACAGAAGCTTAAGCCACCACCGTCTCAATTTATTTAACTACCTATTTATTTATTTGTTCGTTTGTTGTTTGTTTGTTTGTTTGGTTACTTATTCGTCTATCTATCTCCCATTTATTCATTTATCTATCTATCTATCTATCTATCTATCTATCTATCTATCTATCTATCTATCTATCTATCTATCTATCT
>JAODJU010000063.1:1206900-1224928 GCA_026776725.1 Gnathonemus echidnorhynchus
AGATGAGAGCCGGGGGTTGGGGGGGGGGGTTGGGGGGGGCTACTGTGTACTCCGTTCCAGGCCGCTGGCCGTTTCGCTCTTTAGTACATTCATTCGTTGGGATTGGCAGGCCCCAGCTGCGTTTGTGTTGGTTTGGAAACCATCGCCGCAGCCGGGACGATACCCTTAATTATACAACCCACAATGCTTTGCTTCTCCCCGTGTTTTCGGAGCGTGTTTTTTTTTTCTTCTTTAATATGTGAATAGTTGTCCTATCCATTTCACTGTAAACGCAACATGGGAATTTTGCACGCCAAGAATGAATGGGGGAGATGTTTTGTTTTTTTTTGTTTTTTGTTTTTTTTGATCGAGAATTACCGTAATCCCCCCCTGCAATTTGGCTACACGTCTAGTGCCCTCCCCAGCCCTGAAAATAAAATGAAAGCCTACGATTCTAATGATGCACCGACTGCAGGGACGTCTGAGGGTTGAGTTTACAAACCTGTTCCCAGCCGCGCCTAAGCCCAAACAGGGCCACCTTCACTGCCCCCCCAGGCCCGCCGGACTCAAAACCATTTCTTATTATTTGTGGGTATCGGAACACTGGTTAGCACTTGGCTGCATGGTGCAGACAGCTAGTTTTATGAAATCTATAAATATGTAGCTCAGTGTGCTGTTTGGAGTGCAGCACTGGCAACACTGGAAAGCCAGAGGAGAGCCGTTAAACACCATACAGCCAATCAGAAAGGAGCAAGCCACAAATCCAAAGTACTTAATTCCATAACCAACAAATAAACTATGGCTGTTTTTCATAATACATTTTTAATGTTGAAACTCATTAAGGCACAATATTTTCTGTGTTTTAAGCTGAATTATAAGGATGCTTATTTTGCGCAATCTTTAAAAATATATAAATAACAATAGACACTTTTAAGGATGAGATGAGTGACGTGCTATTAGTGAGTTTAAACTCGTAGTGTGTTTTCCTAAAAGTTCCGTCCGGGGCAGCCTGACTTCTGACGAGCTGTCAGAAACGTGGGCGAAATCGAGAAATGCTGCCGCATTTGGAAAATGTCACAGTTTAGGAAAAAAAATTAGAAATCATCACCGATGTGATCGTTTTTGATGCGTTACCCTGCGAACGAATATTTGTAAGACTTTAGCGTCAGCCCAGTCATTGAAAATGTCAAGACAAAGCGAAAGGATTGGCTCTTGCTGACGTTGCCGGTGTGCAATAAAGGTCAGACGGACGTCAGCTTCAAGGTCATGCACTGAAGATTCATCACGCACATACCCTTCCACAGTATTTATATGCGCCAGCCCTTGCACTGGTTTCGGAGATTGGATTTAAGTGACAGGGTTATGGGTTCTAAAAGGTGATTGGCCGGTGGGATCAGGATGAAGGCCTATGATTGGCTGCCGGGTTTTCCACAGGCCTCAGGCCCTGCACACAACCACAATATGTGGGGAGAGAAAACATATTACGTTTTTTTTAATTTTTTTTTATAAGTGTTATCGTAAACACCCAGCACAGGGTGGTGCGCGGGGATCCTCTCACCTTTTATTCAACTCCTTTCCCCTCCGTGCATTACTTAGGCTAAGAGCAGAAGCAGCGTTTACTGCCACGCAAACCGCATACATGCACGGGGCCCCCTCTTGGCCACAAATGGTTACTACACCGGCAGGGGGCGGCGAGGGGCCCCAAAGTGACTCTTTGCGCGGGACCCCATAAATGGCAGCCAAGCACTTCAAAAAGCAACAGTGGCATAACGATTCACACATGAACGGCGAATGGTGACCCACCGATCTTGACTCTCAGTCGAGATCACCGCCATTTTCACAGCTGACGCTGTAATCCTCAGCTGCCGCTGAACCGAACCCCAAAAAGTTTGCTCTTCATTTCCAGCAATCTAACAGCCAGATTTTGTTAAACGGGTTACAGTACAAAGTAATTATGCGTTGGAGTGGATTCAGTAGCACACAGCCAAAGCCATTCCATGTTCCATATGATTTTAATAGTTATCTTATTAGTTTCTTGATTTTTTAGAAGTTGTGTAGCCTAGCTGCCTAGTCGACTCCTTGACAGCCGTGTGTCTGTAATGTGCTACGTGCCTCACTTGAACTTGTAAAACAAATGTAAATGCATGCACCGTACGTTAATTTGTCCCGTGCTTGATTTAGTGATTACGTCTCATGCTTATGAAAACACAGTAGCTGATTTCTCTTTACACTTCTGGGGTTCAGTGTCGTTCTTAATACTCTGACTCAGCCCTAAGCCTAAAGACTTAACTAAGATATAAAATTAAGAAAAGGAGCTACGAGACAATGTACACTATGGATCTACGTAGCCTTTCAGTGATTGACAACTGGCACGAGGGTGAATCCAAGTAGGGCACTACTGTCACCACTGTCACCCCTGTCACTACTGTCATGTGTGCAGCTGGATTTTTTTCAGGGGTGGAGCTTTGTGACCATTTATCCCCCAACCCCAAAAATGCTGTTTTCTCCAAAACAGAGGTAAATTCTAAGCGGGGGGGCGTTGATTCTGTAGATCTTGTCTTGTAATTGAGGCAATTATGTAAACGCCTGCATGACAATAGTCCTAAAACACATACAAGCCACCCCATTAGTTAGGGCGCAACCTAGTACCACCCCCCCCCCCCCCAAATCTGCCTCCTAATTGAGAGGCCACTTAGTGACTATGTTATCTCTAGAGAACAATGGTTAATCAGCAGATTAGTTTAAACTGATGGCATTTGGGCTTTTAGAAATCTTACTGGAAGCTGTAATTGTACCCCACCATTGTACTGGTCCCATAACGCCTCCAGGGCCCTGTGGCGCTGAGCTCACCCCGTCAGCTCTCCTGGTGCTCTAGGAGTCCGTATCTGTCTGTATCGTATGTAGCTCTGTCGTAGCGGGATTTCATCTGAAAAGTTAATTTATCTGGCCTGGTGCAAGATGTCTGCCAGGTCAGTCACAGTCCTCGTTTTTCAGTTTCATGCATATCGTTAGGATTCTGGAAGCATCATTTTTATATATATATAATTTTTGTCATCTAATTGTATCCTAAAGTTGTATTAATTGCTATGTAATAATAGTTAAATTTACATAAAATGCAATTTTCTCCAATTTCATTAATTTGCACACTTTAAGTTACTTGAACAAATAGTAAGCTTTTAAATATAATAATAATTTTGAAATATTTAGTGGTCAAGATGTAATCATATAACCCTGAAAAAAATAAACGTGAACTGTTAACATTAACAATGCAGGTGCCATTTGTTTGGGTGTTTTTCTACTGCTGTAGCTATTCATTTAGCCATGTGTGCTAACATTTAACGATAAAAAAAGTCCTTACCACCTAAATATGTAAATAAAGTAAGCGTGGTGTAAGACGACGTACCCTTGAGGCTGCGTCCTTTAGCCCCGTAAGTGTGGGTGGCTGGTTGCCTTTTGCCGTAGCTTGTCTGGTAAACAAGCTCTACCGGAAGCATCAGTTCATCAAGTGAAAATTAGAGCAGTGTACAGTTCATTGATCAATTATGCAGTTAGGCTCCTGAATTTTAATTTTTATTGTGGAGTGCCTTTTTATTAATTGTTGAAAAAAGCACCTGTTGACAGCAATATATTAATTTAAAAAACAAACACATTGTACAACATAATATATTCTGAATTTAATTATATTTTTTAAGTTATCTAAGATTTTTGGATTCACGTTGCCCCAGATCCACATTGTATTGGACATAACCACATGCTATTTAATTTATTTCTTACAGCAAAAAAGACAGATGTTTGTCTGTTGTAAAAATGCATTAAAAACATGTTCCTCTCATTTCGACTTCTTTTTTTTTATTGTAGTCTTTTGTTTTCTTTTTGTTGCTGCTGTCTCATAACAGGGAGGTATTTTGTGATTTTAACAAAGTCCATGTTAAATGTCCATTAAGTTTTATGTGGTGAATGCGGCTACATTCACATCCTGTTAAAAAGAAGAAGAATGATTTATCTGGAACGGAAAACGTCAAGAGTTCTGCCGGTTATGAGTTTTCACGGCCACGAACATAGGCAGTCAGATTAGAGTCGGACTCTCCTTAATAGAAAATAGTTATTTAAAAAATGTAGGGTCTTATTTTTTCATAGGGAATACGAGTTATATCTGTTCCTACTAAATACAAATACTTGTCTGTAAACAGAGAACGTGACCTTAATTCTAAAATGGCTCAGTAAGAATATTCCATAACCTTATAAAATGTCATGCACTGTGTTTGTAAAATTGATTTCACTAAATACGTTGTATTTAATATAGTGATTAATAGTCCATAACCACGTTAATTACTATAGAACAGTGTCACATCACGTATGCATGGTTTCCAGCACCTGGCCCCTGACAGATATAAACGCAAAAGCTTAACTGTCATCGACGGTCATGCCTGGTTCTTGTCGACTTACGGTAACGTAGACTCACGACAGCGTATCTGTGGCTTCTTTGGATATGAAAATCCGGCAGCAGAAAAATAAAAACTTGACAAACGAACAATATAAACAGTCTTGGGTTCGAGAAAAACAGGAGGAAGAGGACAAACTCTGAATAACTACCTAACCACTTCCAAAAAAGTCATTTTGTTGAGGTCAGGCCTGAAGGTCTCTGACAGGTTAATATACAGAAGGAGAACGCTTTTTTCCACTGCATACACCTCTTCTCCGATTCCTTCTCTTAATTCTCTGTTTCATGGTTTTTCTCTCCTGCAGGAATGTCCTCTACAGTAAATTTTCATCCCGTTTCCTTTCACACGCTGAGCCCTCTCTGCCTCGCCGACGTGCCAAAAGGTCTGTTTTCCATAGAACAACAAAGGTCAGCTTTGAGTTTGTACCGAAAACCTTTCAGCTCTGGCTGGTTCACAGCCAAAAGCTCACAAAAAACCAGGATATGACTGTTCATAAATTAACCAAGATTATTTTTAAAAAAAAATATGGTTCTTTGAGTTCTCTTGATTCCAAATAAATTATTTTATATCACTAATTTAAATACAATGAAACAACTGTGAATAGTGAAGGACTAGATATTTATTTGACTGCTATAAATAAATGCTTATTTCCCTGTGAAACAAATGTATATATTATTGTACGTTTCACTACCCTATAATGGCGTGTAATAAATAGCAAACCCTTTAGCAAACATACAGGAACCAGTTTTTAAAAGCATAACAGATTAATTGCTACTTTTTTCCCATGACAAAACAGGATTCAGGTACAATGAGAACAATCTTGTGACCCTTCACATACTAATAGTCTTTATATTTTAAAATGAATTAAAGTGAACTAGTATGTATGATGTAGGTATGACTAATTATCAAATATAAAGTGGTGGACAGGTAGGAATATGCTATTGCTCTAAAATGTTTTATTTATTAGAAAATTAAAAGAGTGCCTATTTGATTTTAAGTGAGGTTAAGCGAAACGTCATGGTGTCTGTGCTGCTTCTCACAAAATCACATGTGGAAAAATAAATGCCACAAAAATAAATTAAACGATCGGCTCTTTGCATGAGAAATAAGGATTCGGTTTGAGATAAATTATCCTGGGTTGGAAGGAGAAGCAGTTGGGATCTAGTTTTAACCCCGTTCAAGATGTCCTAGAGTGGAGATAAAACAGGAGATTTTCCGAGATCCTACAGAGATCTATGTTTTAGATCCAACTGAGGCTGGAGCGGAAGAACGATAAAATCTCGACCAAAGTGTGAGTCAATGCAAGGAGCATAATCTGATGTGTTGGAATTGACCCATTTTTATCTGTGGAACATGGGACAGAGCAACCAGAAATTTGACTCTTGCGCTCTCTGTCCTCTGAATACTTATGTGAGAATATTCACCGAGCCGTATAGACTGCGTCCAGCATTCTTGGTGCACTCCCTTTAACGTTGTTATCAGTAGAAGCTTCCAGAACGTCCCTTGCCTTTTCCAGACAGGCCACATTGTTTATCTGTGCACGTATTTCCCACAAAATTATCCGTGTAAATACGTGTTTTTTTTTTTTTTACCTTAAGCCAGCTGTATTCTAATCCATAAAGGACAGAACTCTGTCTCTCTAGCTAGCTGTTGGAATTCCACAGCCCAGCCACCTTCCCGAACCCGACGGGCCGTTCCGTGATAAAGATAAGACTCTAAATCCCTGTGTAGATTTGACCTTTGTCCCCGCTATTTTTAAACCGTTTTCTGTGTTATAAGTTTTGATCTGTCAGGTCCAGGGGATTATGTGTATATATGTGGACCCAAATAGCAGAAGGAGGGAGAATGTTGCGCTTGGCAGTATTCGCACGGGCGGTAGCTGTCTGCAAATCCAGCCCGTCTTCAAAGAGGCAGAAGTCATTACTGTCCGTCCTGTGAGAAAGAGGAGAGCAGGGAGCATAAGACAGTATCGCGCTCTGTCCAAAATTGAAGAATACTGTTTTCATTGAGAAGTACGTGTATTACTCTTGTTTTTAATAACTTGCCGTAATAAAAGTGATTTGTTCATATTTTGTCTGCTTGTGCCATGTGAACGCTTCCTTTGGCCCGTCCTGCCAGTGTAGACAGTGTAATAAAGGCAAATGAAGGTCAGTATGGTGGAGACACAGCTGGAAATTTTGTTTTCTTGACTGTGCACCCAAAAGCGATTCCCTGAAAATATGGAACACTAAGAAATAAATGCAACCATTGTTCCTCATATCACAAGCAAGTTGTAAATGAAAATATTTTCGGGTATTACAATGAATGGTTTACTTATTGATATTAGTCAGTCATTAAATGAAAAAAAAAAAAAACGAAAATAGCCCAGTGCAGTGATAGTAGTGTGTCAGTCAGTGTCTGGACTGCAATAAGGCCGTCTAGATGTGGTTTGCAGGAAAAAGCAGGCAAGCTACTGCCCCCTGTTGGCCATCAACAGCAGTGCCAAGGAAAAGGCAGGCCATCTCTACAATGGCAAATGCCCGATAATAAGCTACGCAAACGTCAGTGGAAACAAATAATCGCCATAGGTTCTATAGGTCGACCCGTATCATGTTACGTAATTGCGTCATGTAAGACTGTGTGATTTCATAGGTTCTCCCGCGTTGCCTTTCATTAAAAAGTGAAATGGAATATATGTGTTTTAATTTTATAAATATGGTCAAACAAAAAGCTATGTAAGTGTGCAGGTCGAGGCAAGATGCAGCCGTTGGCAGCGCTGAGTTCGAAGCCATGTGCGACTGATTTCATTTTTTGTAACTTAGCCACACGTATTGATCTTTATTATTGTTCGCTGGGGCTTCGAGCTAAAGAGATGGAGGTGGTGTGTATATGAAGGTCGGCTCAGTCACTTGACCCTGCGCGTCACCGATGCAAACGCGCCACCAGGTGTTCCGCCGGTAGAGCCGCCGCCAACAGCCGAAATGGAAGCGCCTTTAAAATAACTTCACGGCTGAAATGTTTAGGTAAACCTATGCTTTTCAATTAAAAGACTGCCAGACCAGTTAAACTCGATGATGTATTTTATTTAGGCACACCCACATACCATGGTGTTCCCCCTCAAATAGATTTGGGGGGTGGGGAGGTGCTCAATCTAACGCCGGAGGTGTTTGCCCTTACCTTTGACTTACAGTTTACGCAAATGGTACTTTTTTTGTCCGTTCCTCTTCTGCCACTCAACTTTACCGCCTGGGAACGACGCTGCGTAACGGTAGGAAAACACAAAAATGGATTAAATGCCACAGCGCTGCAGGCATCCAGTCTGGAAAAATATCTAATTCATTCCCCTAAATATTGTTTTGTTAAACAACTTTAGATAATAATTCTGGGTGACTCTGATGGTCGGTTAAATCGATATCAGTCAAAATAGAGAAAAAGAGTAAAGTAGCCCATTAGAGCACCCATAAAATGTTCTAAAATGTTGTTTTTTTATTGGCAACTGCTCCACGAAATTCTTTGCAGACGTATATTATAACTGGATTATCGATTTGCCTGCTAATTCCTCAGGAGAATGAAAATGCACGTATAAACACACATACATACACAGACACAGACACGTGCAAAGAGACAGTCTCCTTCACAGATGCCGCATCTCAAACGGGGGCTGGAGCAGAGGGCAGATTTTTGATTCATGCCCCCGGGGTCAAAGAGAATGCATTAGGGCCTGGCAGCAGCATGGAGTTATAGAGAGGCCGATCGATGAGATCGCACCACCATCCGTTACAATCAGGCGGAGAATTGGGAGCTCTGTGTCTGACCTTTACTTACAGGATAATATATTACTCCCCCCCTACCTTTACCATGACCCCCAAAAAGCACCTTTTCTGGTCTGTGAATAATGTATTTGATGTGTTTATTTTTACAGAAACATCAATTCCAGGGAGAGACAGATCAGTGCAAAAGTCTCTTGACTTAGAATAATAATAATAATAATAATAATAAATAATAATAATTAATGTAAACGTCACGGCATGATATAGATAAAGTTTGTTCTTTTTTTGGGGTGATGTATTAACTGGATATGTAGCCGGAGAGGACCTACTACTTCTTTCTGTCGCGCTATATGCGGCGACGTGATGCCTCGCGCTGTTTACAGTGACTTTACAACCGGGGTCAGCCACGAGGACGGGACAAGTGGCGCTCGCGCCGCCGGGGCTGCGCCTGCACAGCGTCAGGCCGCACATCAAAGTGTAGCATCCCCCCCCCCCCATTTTTACAAGCCGTATTAGGGTTCCACATCAAAGCCTTCCTGCACTTCAGATCGCCGTTTAAGTCAAAACCTCTTTCTCCTGCACGTTCGGGCCAAAAAGTTGGGAAGGATGTTCTCTCCGTCTGTCATTTTTTTAACCAAACTTTCCCCCCTGACTTAAGTTTTTGTTAAGTTATAATTCGTTAGTTCGTTCATTTCGTTTTTCTCTCCTTTTTTAGCATCGCAAAGTCCCATATATCAATAATAAAATTAAGCGAACGCTGTATTGTTAGCGCTGCTCCTCACGCAATCCACTCTGCTTTTGCAGATTCACTGTGTGGAGGCCGGCCGACTTGTGTCTGCATGCCTCTCTGGAGAAAGATTAGACGCGTCGGCAACGAGAACAATACCTGCATGATAAACAACAGCCTATGAATTGAGACATTGGAGCAGCGTCCATGGTTACACCCATAATAAACACAGTAGTCAATTACGGGAATTAACATTCACAAGGTGCAACTGTAACCAACTGCTTTCCTCAAACAATCACATCCGATGCCTCCGGTCGGGCTCGGGTATCTGCATTATGTAATTAACCAGAGTTTTTTTTTTTTTTAGCGGAGTCATTAAATCGCAAGCGATGTCCCAAAAGAAATTAATTGGTGTTTTCTTAACTAGGTTTTTAAATTTAATCAGAAATGATTTTCTTGGCAGAACGAGAGCCCCTCTGGCTCTAAAGATCCTCCAACGTTTCATGTATTTGATATGTTTATAAAAGATATATAGCGTTTACATTCGGAAAAGAGGAAAAAAAATGGAAAGAAAAAAAATACATATAATTTTGGTACTGAAGCCCAAAAGGTAATTTCTTTCAGACTTCTGAAATGGTGCCCGCAAAATGACGTAAAATAAAACTATAATTTATTATTATTGCCATATATTGACACTAATAGTAATAATGATAATGATAATACGACGACGAAGAAGAATAACCTTTAATAAAACTTTAATAAGATGAAATTTAGGTTACACATATATGTTTTCGGGTGGTCCGCACGAATGAATAGTAAAGATGCTGTAAACTCGAGGGCCAGCCTGAGGCGTAAGGTTAAGTTACGGAGCCGCCAGGTGGGAGGCGCGAATGGCATTGACAGTGAGGGCGTCCTGATGTCACGTCGCGGTTCATCTGGAGCGCGTTCCAGTATGCAAACGCGATACACGCACGCTGCCAGTAGTGTCCTGCAGGCACATGCCCCCCACCGTTTGCCTCATGTGCGCTTCACTCTCTCTCGCTCTCTCTCTCTCTCACACACACACACCCTTCTGCAAACGGCCGGCCCTGACACAGCAGAAGTGCGATCTGTCCGTGGAGCCCCCCCACCCCGGGAACTACGCCCAGTGTTTGTCAGAAGATTGCAGGCTGCCCGAGGCGGACGGGCTGGAAGAGGACAAGGCGCACCTCCAGTCAGGGCAGCAGAAGTCTCTCCAAGACTCATAAACACGTGTGCCGTCCCAGCCCGCGTGTCTGTAAACTGTCAGCTGTATACCTGCTTTAGTGAGTCACATCAAAATCACCCAGGCCGGTGAGATGGACATCATTCCGCGAGTAATACACAGCACTCTCTTTAATTACATTGCGCCCGGGTAGTCTAGCCGGAGGTCATGTGCCAATGAGTTCAAGAAAGCGTTCCTGTTAAAGCAGGTTATGCTTAATCATCCTGTTGGTAAATAATGTACGTGTAAACATGCACACCATTTACCAGATATCCAAAATCCATTAGCTGCTGTTCCAAAGCCCATTCCAAGCAGCCTAGGAATTAAATAAAGCAATTGACCTAAAATAAAAAACACGTCGCAGACTAATTGTTATTTTTGCTAAAATTTAAATGCAATATATAATTAGGAGTAATAACTTTTGAAATATACCTGAAATAATGTAGGCTATAAACATTTTTTTGTGGTTCCATTATGTTGAAAGTTTTTTTGTTCATATCCATTCTTTTCCAACATTTTCTCCTTCAGGGAAAATCTCGTGTTCGCCAGAATTTCACACGTTTTTTTTTCTGTGATGGATGTGTAACGTCTATGAACGTCGCTGTCAGTTTGCATGAATCTCATAATTCATGCAAACTATATACGATCTGCCCACTTCCCTTTCCAGCTTCCCCCCTCCTCAAAAACTATGAGTTTGACTGGTTTTATGAAACACAGAAGGCAACCAGAGCAAGAATGAGGCATGCCGGGATTCCTCGGAGCCCTGTGACCGGCAAGGTGCCTTTTCACCGTTTTGCAAATGACATTTCCAGATTGTGAATAATAGATGAAACGCAAATATTTGTGTCGGGTCCTCCCTGTTTGCCCGCGGTTGGGCGCGGATCGAACAGCCAGCTCATCTTCGTAACGTTACGAAAGACAATCGCCCCAGCCTTTTTTGGGGGCGGAGGGGTGTTTGCACACGCCGTACTTTTTACATTTTTGTTGCGCTAGCATGACTAAAGGTGTTCACCATGCGGAACCGCCGAGCAGAAACTCCCAGTCATCAAACAGGCCCGTGTTTGCTCTCCTCACGGCATGCAGGGCTGGTCTGTTGTTCCAGCGCAGCGTCAGGATCACCGCAGCGTGTAACTTGCGCTCCGCCGCCGGAGCGGGTCCGCGCGCTGTGTCGCGTCCGCAAATCACGGCGTGATGACATTTCACGGTGTTTCCTTTTTATGTAGACCGCACCCGCACTAGGATAAGACAAGGGCAGTTAACCTAAAGGGTGTTGCTTCACGTGCCCATAATGACACATTTTGTGTAGTGGAACCTTATTTGCATACCTATTTGCATTTTATTTTTTGGGCCGAAGTGACATACATTTTTTTTTTGGAGAAAGCAGGGTCAGCTAGTCCCTGGAGTGGAGCAACTGCAGGTTATGAGTCTTGTTCAGGTAAAATTCTGCTGACCCTGGGATTTGAACCAGCAACATTCTGGTCACTGGCAATAGACGCCACATCCTAACTTCCTGAGCCACACATTGCCCCCTTATGTGATATTTAAAAAATCTTTTTTTCAAGTGAAAGACTAAGTAACAAAATAATCATGTAAATTCCGAACTTCTTGGTACTTTTTGAGTACAGCAGTGTCAAATTCTCTTCGATCACTCAACATGTGTGAGATACTCCTTTTAGTCCTGGTAGATGCGCAGATATTGCAAGTTTCGTTCATTCGCTGATGATGTTCAAGAGCAATAGTCGCTTTGAGTGCCAACCCTTGCAGACGGGGTGCTGACACGCAAATCGGGTGATTATTCTCCAGGCTTGGACGGTTGCTTCATCGCAAGTCGCTGCTTGAGTAGCCTGGCCGTCTTATCTAGGAATGACTGGCCTGCCTCAATCACACGGCTGCCCCTGGGTAAGTTGTTGTTGAGTTGGAGTCTTCCTGGTACATTTAGGGTCATCCCTCTAGACTGAGAGTAAACAAATTCCCCACTAATGAGTTGTATGGACTGAGAGATAGATACCAGTCTTCTGTCATAGTAGCGTAAATAAGTCAGGTATCGCTAGAAAGCCAGAAGGGCAGAGTTCATTTATCTCGTCCTTTCTAACAAGCCTTAAACTGTTAAAAAATGAGCATGTGGCACTTAGCACTTGGAGTTATCTTAAACCTAGAGATATTCAACTTAAATAATAAAAAAAAAGTAGTTCACCGGGCAGTCTGAGAGTATTAATCACCTGGTTCTGGCATATCCAGACCTTAACCCTTTCAGAGGAACATTGTCTCCAAATAAACATATATCAAATATTTATTCACTTTGACACAACACTGAGTGAAAACCGGTACTGATTCAGCCTGAACCCTAAGAGCTTAACAAGGTGTTTTGTAAAAGTGTTTATCTGATAAGGGAAACATCTTGTTATAGATAAATGTGTTTGCCGTCTTACTTAAGACGTGGACGTGAAGAGAATAACCTCTTTGGGTTCAGTGTTTATACCTCCGTTCATTTTTTTAGTATCAGTTTCATGGTCTCTGTGAGTCTGGATGGAATTTTGATTGTCACAGGGGTAGTAATAAAATTGCAAATAATTATTTTAACTGATATTCGAAATGGCCCAAATGTGCTGTGCATAGAGTCCACATTGTCCCTCACCCTTTTCATCCTGGGACAGAGTCCAGGTTTACCAGGAAGATGGATGGAGGGATGCATAGATGGATGGATGGAGGGATGCATAGATGGATGGAGGGATGCATAGATGGATGGATGGAGGGATGCATAGATGGAGTGATGCATGGATGGATGGAGGGATGCATAGATGGATGGATGGAGGGATGCATAGATGGAGGGATGCATGGATGGATGGAGGGATGCATAGATGGGATGCGGCCACACAGGAATGCTGCTTTATTATCAGATATCGCTAAGTGGCTACAGGTTTTAGGGCTCCGTCAAAAGCCGCAATGTCGGAAACTGGGGCACAGCGGAGTCCGTTTTGCTGCAGCAGTGTGTAGCTGGGGTGTCATTTAAAGAGAAGGTGGTTTGGGGGCTATTTGGATTATGACCCATCGCCTGATTGGCTGGCTGATTCTAATGACCTTAGTCACCTGACTGGGGCTTTCTGACACTCCAGGTATAGGTTCTCCTGTAAACCTGGTAAATTTGGAAAAGAAGAGATGGTATAGGAATAGGGTTATTAAAATCGTCACGTAGCTAACATGCTGGTTAAGGAAAAGGCTTCAAAAATAATTTGTTTTTGAAAATCTAGATTGTGGGCAAATATACCATGATTATCAATGATTTCAAGATATTCTGGGGGAAATTGACCCCCCCCAGCACATCCCCTGTTTGGATCTGCAGTCACATGACTGCCAAGTTGCAGCCATAGTCCCACCACCAACGCAGCAATAAAGGCTGTTTCTTTGGCTTCACAACTGAGGAGTGGCGCCCTCGCCAGGCCATGTGAGGATGTGCACCCCCACCGACCATGTGGTGTCAATAAACATTTCATACATACTTGAATGGATTCATCCCCCCCAGGGAATAGGGGGGGGGGGCTGTAGACATTTCTTTCTTCAGAGTGTGATTGCTAGACAGTAATCAGAAGTCTCACTTACAGCCCTGTCATTACATCTTTAACTTCCCTTTAGCTCCTTTGTCGTTCATTGTGTGGGGGGGGGGCAAACAATTTATATAAATACTGTCATTGAGGTTATCCACCTTAACAAGGTAATTCTATATGCTGCATCGCCACGTGAATTTGGACCAGCTGGGGTACCTAATCCATTACCTTACCGGGATTTACTTGGGACATGTCTGCTTTAATTGAGCGTTAATTGCAAACAGTCCAATTTCCAGTGAGATGGGATGGTGTGTGATTGATTTTCCATTTTTTTTTGGGGGGGGAGGGGCTGGCAGACCACTCGCGAAGGTTTGATTCCATGTGAAAAATCTCAAGTTACAACACAGTGTGGCAGTTTATCTATGGACCTGATTGAGGCCACCGGACAGTGTGGTATCAATGTGCTGTTAACACACAAGTTCAATGGACTGCTGTCACGTGTTGTGTCACCGTCTGACCTTGTGCCGATACTATAGCCGGAAGGAGAGCCTACTTCTTTGATGGGAACTCGCTGTCACCCCCAGTGGTCAGCCTCAGCACCTGCACCTTCCCACAGAGTAATGGAAACAGGAAGATGAGTATTCACGCCTCTGCCGGGTCACCCACGGAAACAGAGACTGTCGCATTTGCAGAATTACCCACAATTCCATGTGAACTGTTAGGATTGTGTCTTTGTCTGTCTTCTACATTTGTGCCCAGTTTCAACTGAGTCCGCTGTTCCCATCCTTGCAGCCTGCGTCTGCAGATAGAGACAGTACTGCTTGCTTGATGACATCTGTGACATTTCAGTGCATGTTGTTGGTTTGGGGGGTTGGAGTGGGGGGGGGGGGGGGGCAGGGTATATTCAGGGGGGGATTTGATGGATGCGGTTAGGCCTGTTTATCATTAAATGAACAAGCAATAGATTTCATTTACTTTCATGCAGAACAGGCATGATGACATCACAATCAGACGACATATACACAAGCGGATCCGACTGACTGATTTATCGTCCTGTTTTGTCGTGGAAACAGACGTCGCTGATGATATGTTTACTGGTACCATCAACAGCCTGTTACTATTGCTAGCTTATAGAAAGCAGATGGTGTAACATTGGGCAGGGTGACAAACTAACAGTCTGTATGCTCAAAGCCAGTAGGACCTGAATCTCTGAATGCAGAGCAGATCTTCCTAATTAGGTCGTTCGGAAAGTTAGAGTCCCCTTTGTGAGTGGGGGGCAGACACCTTGGTTATGTCTCTAGTAATGTCACACGCCCAGTGTCTCATGCGACACCTCGCAAGTTAGGCCATCTAGCTGTGGGAATGTCATTTATCCATCAGCTGTTGGTTGTCGGTTTCCCAAGAAAAGCACGAATCTTCAAGAATCTGTTATTCCAGGAGCATGAAAAGAAAAGACACCCATCCTTACACAGCCGTCAGTGAATGGATTGCTGTTTTAAATGGACTTACGTGGGTTGTTGTCAGCGTGGCAAATATCATAGTGTCAACTAGATTTAAACTAATCTCACTTTATATTCACAATAAACAATATTAGTTAGCTAGCTACCTAGCTATCAACATTACGTTAAAATTAGCTATATTATGTAATCCATACGAATGACAATCATGAATGTGAACTAAACTAGTACTGTTACTAGCAACATGTAACAGCAATGCATTTTAGGTAGAGTTTAGAATTTTAGTTTAGCTAGTAAGAGAAAACTTCATAAAACATTTCATTGGATCAGTTAGATGTTAGATGCTATTAGTGGACAGGGGAGAATGAGCGTATTTCATGTATAGTGACAAGTGACGAATGTGGAGAAAGTGGACATACGGCGTTTTTATCTGACAGCGACGAGATGTAAGTTAACAGGAAACATGGTCATGGTTCATGAAGCTGGCCAAGGGTGTTTTCTGTGTTCTGTTAATGTCCAATCTTGGACTCTATCTTCAGAAGAGTGAGGACAGCCAAACGTCCACCCTAGAGGACGGATTAGTTCCCAAACGTCCACCCTAGAGGACGGATTAGTTCCCAAACGTCCACCCTAGAGGACGGATTAGTTCCCAAACGTCCACCCTAGAGGACGGATTAGTTCATTTTCAGTGCAGACCTTTGATTCATTTTTTTTCTTTCCCCCAGATATTACTTTTAGACGGTAATGTAAATATCAGTATGGATGTTTATTTTCGTACCCTTTATCTGAGGATGTCCATACTTTTACTTTTAATGTTATATGTATTTCAATATTGAAAGCATGCCCTTCCTTGTAGAGACCCATAGTGAAGCCTGTGATTTTACTAGCTTCTGGTGTCAAACTGCTTCACTGAGATGTTATTTTGCCATCAACGTGAAAGGTTTGGATGTTGAAGACACAAGCTGCCCTTGACCCGGTCCATTCACCAGTGTCGCCCGTAAGACAACGGTGCGTCGAGTGGCTGCCCTTTTGTTGGGCAGCGCGTCCTCTCGGACCTGCCGGACATCTGAGACCGGTCTAATCTCGCTGAACGTGAAGCCTTTTGTCTGACGAAGCTGCCGGTGCCTCATTCCTGTCCCGAGTCGCACCTCTAGGGTTTCAGATTGATTGGACGGGATATCGGACAGGATTAGGGGCAGTAGCCACTCAGTCTAGTAGAGGTTCCCCTTACATTAATCGCAGACAAAAGGGAGGCCGATTTCGGCACAGGGGACAGTAGTGATGTGACGTTCTCCCAGCTCTGTGCCCCCAGACAGGAGTTCAGGGTTTGCATAAGACTGTCCGGTAGCTGAAACTCTACACCCTGCAAAAAGGATCCCACGACAGCTGAGACAAGGAACTCGTCCAAGGGCTGACAGGTCCGTGTTCCTCACCGATTGCCGGGTCAGAGGTCATAGCGTGTACCCGTCCACGGTCGACATTTTTTTTGGGAATGGGATGGTATGACGCTGAACGTCTCGACCTCCTGTCTGCTTTCTATTTTTGGTTGAGGACTTTTAATTCTTCGTGAAAATGCTGACATGCCACCTTTGCTCTCATGCGTGGGGACTTTTATGTCGCGTTACCGCAGTGTATATAAGTACAATAAATGCAACGAATGCAAAAGCTTCGCAGGTTGGCTTGTGTAATGTTTAAAGCTGCGTGCTTGTCTTTTCTTAAGTCTTATTTAGGTAGACTGGCTCTTAAAATGACAATTTAATATTACTTCAGTGCCGCTGAATTACAGTCCGCATTGAGCGCAGTGTTGCAGGGTGCAGCTATAGACCCGGCGAACGGTAAATTAACGGTAAATTCTTTTGAAAAGTCAGTCAACTTAATCATTGTCGTGCACATGCACAAAAAAATGCTCTCAATGCACAAATCATACGTAGAAATTGTATTTAAATAGACGGTACAATTGAATGAATAACATAATATTAAGAAATAGTGTCTGAGTCAGGTATGAGGGTCATATATATATGTAATTGGTAGGAGGTGTGATTGTTTAAAGCCAGCAGAATTTAATTGGTGCCAATTAAGCTAATTAATTATCACCCGGTGATGCGTTCAGTGGCATGTTGCCACTGTCCCTTCATCCTTGGCCGCATAAAAAGAGATGCGGTCCAATCGGGCTCTGCTCCAGACGCCTCCCTGGGCACCCATCAGCGGCCTGACAGCTGTGAGTCTCCCTAAGCCCCTAATTGCGTCTCATTGTGCTCTCGGACTTTGAACCTCGTGACTCGGACCGGCGCCTGAGCTGTCTGTAGACTCTGCTGCCAGTGTAAAGCCCTAGTCCCTTTGTTGAGGTGAGCCGTTGGCCCAGGTTGAACACCCCCCACCCCGTTTTCCCTGTCCTCGCTCTGTCTCCGTTTTGATCCCATCCCCCCCTCTCATTTTTTTGGACCACCAACTTAGCCACACCTGTCCATTCCTCTGTACGGGCGGCCCCCACCCCCGAGGTAATCTGTCTTTTCAGCCGGCCTGCCCCTTTGCCGTGTTGTGAGTGACTACACGCCTCTTCTCTGCACATGTATCATTAGGGACAACCTGGTAGGTACACATGCGTGTTCAAACAAAAAAAAAAAAGAGAAGCATTACTGATTCGATTACGAAAGGAGGCTTCGGTTTGTGAGGACAGCCGGCGACTTCAGGCGTGAGACCGAAGCTTTTAGTGGCGGCGCTGCGAACGCTGAAAGCTTCATCGAAGCTCAGAAACCCTCACATTTAAACTAAGCGATGCTGCTGGGAGTGGAAGAGGAAGTGACATCATCAGCCATAAATTCTGTTGGTTTGGGTGAATCCAGTTGTAGATGTACTGCAGCTGATTTGCTAGGTAATATTTTTGGAAGT
>JAODJU010000063.1:1225028-1238084 GCA_026776725.1 Gnathonemus echidnorhynchus
CACACACACACACACACCAGCATTACAGGAAGCAGAGAAGTAGACACGTGGAGGTTACCGGTTACCGTGGTTATGCCAGGGCTGAAGCCAAGTGGACTTGATTCGTGCAAGATAGTTCCATCGAGACACATGTCCCATTCAATGGCTAAATTCAGCCTGACATTCATGCCGCTGTAGGGGCCAAATCAGGGGCCCTGCTGGTGAAATGGGGGCCCTGCCAGTAGATCCTATAGTGAGTTTGATAAGGGGAACTGTCAATTCATGTGAGGAGGCGGTGTTTTCTCACGATGACCTCATACACTTTGCTACTCATCATTAAGGCTGTCTGGTCTGCCACCCCCCCAACGCTGTAAATCAGGCCAGCGCGAGCTTTCGCACATGCTCACTGAGCTTACCTCCCCGACGACACGCGTGCTGCGTTCGTGTCAAATCTGGCATTCGAGGTCCATGTCGATTCTTGATTCCTGTCCCTGTGAGCGTATGGGTCAGATGGACGGGTCAAGTAAGCCGCTATTACGCGAGACGGAGAGACGCTCTACTCGGTGAGTCCGGTCTGCAGTGAATCACTTTTTGGGTTAATTGCCTGCAGGTATGAAGCAGGATTCACCGCTTCCAGTTTATCTGCAGGTCAGAGTCTTTGATCTCGCGTCAAGATTAACCCTGAAAACAAAGGCTGCTGGGAACAGGAAGTCGTGGGTCTTTGGGAAACCCCAGCATAACCCTGCATCCAACCCCAATAAAAGTCAAACAAAAAACAATTTACTGCCTACCTGGCGATGCGTCGATCGAACTGTAATGCTAAAAAGCTGGATGCTGTTCTGAATGTGTAGATTATTTACTATAAGCTGTTAACGAGGGACTTTCATTCCTCGTTAATTAAACCCAGGCATCTGTTTTCCGGCCTCCGAAGATATGTTAAATAAGATGTTTCAGATTGTATCTGTTTTGTTAGGTGAAGACAGATTTTAAGCATATGTCGCTCACATTAGCCAAAATTAATAATATCAGGCTGGTAAATGACGCCTGGAATCAGGGGCCACTTTTCTGATGAGATCAGGGATTCTGTGAGTCTCACAGACACCACCAGAAGCTTGACTGAAGGTCTGTGATTATCCTTGTCAATCCAGCCAGTCCCTGCCAGCCTTGGCTGACAGTTTGACTGACAACTCATTATGTTCACGACTGCATATTATATATATATGTGATTTTTTATCACACTTTTCTTTCCCCCCCCGCCATCTAAAGAACTCCTCGCAGCTAGTCCCTCAAAAGCAGATTTACCTGGAATTGAGTTCAATTTACTCTCCTAAGCCATCAGAAGGAAGAAAGTGATCGAGTTTCCTTTTTCTATCCATGGGAATTTTGTATGGCGGCGGCAGGGGTCGGCCTGATCCCTTTGGTGATGCGTGTGTTTGCGTTTGCTTTTCGTGTCCGAACGCTTTGATGCAGGTGGTGTGTGTGTGTGTGTGTGGGTGGGGGGGCAGGAAGAGGACAGTCACTGTTCACTCGTCAGCATAACCACAGGTGAGACTCAAATGTCACTTTGGGTCCCCTGTGATGGGTGCCTTGGACTGGATCGTGGTATGAAATAGGGGCAGAGTGGCAATAAGGGTTAGAAGTAGGGTTAGGGTTGGGGTCAGATCCCTCACCGCTTCTCCAATGTTGAGTCTGGAGTCAACAGAATCATGTGACACAAGAAAGCACATTCCGCAAACGGGATTCCTGTGTATCGCATCTTCATGTGTGTCCTCACACATGTCCAAAATACACACCCATATTCTGCATAAATAAGAAGCACTAACGAAATCAAATCAAACGAAGGAGGCATGCGGGCTTATTTAAAGGTCAGAGAGGTTACGGGTATGGTAGATTGCGCGGTCGATTCTGGAGTTGATGAACAAAGCCTAGCAGCGTAGAGTCGCTACCAACGGCTGGGAAGTATATCAATGCAGGAATAAACTCACTGGCTTAATTTAAGGCCTAGTAGAAAGAATGGTAATTCTTGTGTAATTGTTCTGTGTGATCGTTGGTCTGGCTTGTAGCAGGGAGGTGGTTCACTCAGGCCCTCAAGCATAATGAAGGACAGATCGCATTCCTTCTGTAGGTCGCTGAGATCTCTGGTCAGCTTCTTACCCCCCTTGATCTCCGCCAGTGTTTGTTTTTGCTTTATTGTGTTTTTTTTTTCCGCTGTTTTAATTCCTTTTATGTGAGGAATACAGAGCCGTACGAGGGGCTCTGGGAAAGCAGGCCGCGGTGGGGCAGGATTGGCGCTCACACATGCTTCGAATTTACAGGGCTTTCTCTGTCCGGGGCCCCCCTCTCGCGCTGGGAAAGTGACCCCAGCCTGACTCCTGGTCCTCAGGGTGCACCGTCAGTTTAGGCCCAGGCTGAGAGCGTGGCCTTACCCACCAGAAGCAGCCTTCCTCATTCTCGGGCCTCACCTGGCGGTGCCCCACTCCGAACAAAGTTAAACTCCTTTTCTGTGCCAGAATTTTCTGATTATTAAACTTGGTCGACTCCATTTGACTATAGGTCCTAAAAGCCTGGAAAGTGAGACCAGTCCTTCTATATGCCCCAAATGCAGCTGTTGTTTACGTGCCATGCGTATACGCAATATGTTTAACCACATTTACAAAATCCTGCATTTGTAGCCCGTTCACCACAGAAATGTAAGGGGTCCCAGTTATTCCGTTCACAAATTTAAAACAGCAATTGCGCCCCCCTCCCCCCAAAAAAAAAACATATGTGAACAAAGAGTGACACCTGGTGGCGATACAGAGAACCGTGACTGTTTGTTTCTGCAGTCTTAAAGGGAAAGCGTCTTCCCCACATTTTGTACATAAAGTTTGGGCGCTTTTCCACAGCGCCAGGTAGCGAATTTTTTAAGTCAGTGGGAAAAACTGGTCCCAGTACAGAAAGATATGATCACAACGCGAGACAGTATTAATATCAACATCGCATGTTACACACATGCAATTCTCACACCACAAGGACTGCGGTAGTCATTTGGGTTGAGATCAGGCTTTTTCATACCTTCATACTGTCTGGACATTTTACGGCAGTATACAGTATTTTTAAAAACAATGTTGTTATCTTGTAGCACAGTTCTTCTATTTTGAAATCTTGGTGATAAAATTCACCAAGTCCAAGTGCAGTTTCCCTGAAACATTTTTACTCTGTTATAGCAAACACAACTCAGCAAGCTATACAATGAATGAATGTTCCATTTTAGATTCTGACCAGATCGTACAGCTTGAGTCTCTACGTTTGTTCAGTCATCCATTAGTATTAGGTCTTTTGTTTTTGTTTGTTTTTGCTTTCTGAGTTTGTCACTGAGCTTTTTCAGGATGGTGGTTGCCTTTTGTGTTTCAGAGGCAGGTTATCTGCATAACCAAAATCGAAGATGAACACGTTTACAAATCCCGCCCAAAGTACCAACGGAGTACCTCAGCTGGTTTAGTACTTCGGTACAGGCACGTAACCGGAAATCAATGAGAAAAAGGACATTACAGGTTCCAAAAGTTCAGTACCTGGTGCAGTGGAAAAGCACCCTAAATAACAGACACTAAGCTGAAAATAGAGAGGTGAAAGGAAAAGAATGCCAATGGATGAATTTTCACATTGAAATATTTACTGAAACATTTAATACACTTAACTTCCAACATTTTTAATACACAAAAAGCTGTGGTAGCTATTTATAAAACAAAAAAAAAAACGAAGGAAAAAAAAATCTACAGGGGGTACAAACACATAATAGCACAGCACAGATACAAAAATGCCTCTTGCACGGCTCTCGTACACCAAACAACACGCCGTAGTGCAAAAGCTCCTTCAGTAAAAAATATTTTTTTTTTCTTAAGAAATACCGCCTACATGAAAACCATTCATGGACCACCGGTGAAACAGTGCAAGTAAAAACAGAAGTCAGTGTCAAAATTGACAGGAAATGTTAATAAAAAAAAAAATCCCAATGATCTCAAAGATCATGACAGTAATGTGAATCAAAGAAAAAAAAGGTAGAGCTTACAAATCAAGGTTTTCGGGGGCGTGAGGGATTCAGTTGGCGTCAAGTTTCGCCATTTCCTGCACATAGATGCCTATGCTCTCGCTGTCGAAAAGAACGAAGTAGACCGTCTTGATGGAGGAGGACATCGTTGCCATAAAGTAGCTGGAGATGGCCTTCAGGATGACCTGGGCGGCCGTCTGCTTTGGGAAGCCGTTTCTTTAAAAAATAAAAGAACTCGGTTAAATTCCTAATTGGCCAACTTTATAAAAAAAAAACTCTGGTTTATGTTTCTTATTGGCCAACTCCATTAAAAAATAAAATCTGGGGGTGTTTCTCAATATGCGTACGTGACGCTACTTGTGTTCTCGCGTACCCGTTTTATGTCATCTTCCACCGTCGAAGACCAGGTTCAATGCTCAAAAACAGAAGTACAGAGGACGGTAAAAATCCCCAGATGTCATTCTAGCCCCGCCCCAAATATCAAGGATACACAGGTTGCATCCTCGCCAAACGAGGCCAATCCCATGATTCATTGCGCCCCAAGTTCGTTCTTGGGAGGCAAGATAGCAAGACCGTTCTCACCAAGACCATAAGTACGACCTTTGCGTTTTTGGTATTGAGAAACACCCTGGGTTGTGCATTTCTTCTTCACTAACTTCATTAAAAATAACCCTGGGTTATGTTTATCAGCCAACTCTATTAAAAACCAAAAAAAAAAAAAAACTCTGGGTTATGTTTCTTATTGGCCAATTCCATTTAAAAAAAACCCCAAAAAACTCTGGGTTATGTTTCTTATTGGCCAACTCCATTTAAAAAAAAAAAAAAAAACTCTGGGTTATGTTTCTTATTGGCCGACTCCCAAGGAGCCCGGATCTCTGTGCGATGGGGGACATCTATGGTCGTGATAGAGACCACACTAGACCCCAGATGCCCGTCCCCTCCCTACCTGCCGCTGCCAATAGAGGGGAACGCCACAGACTTTAGCTTCTTCTCGTCCGCCAGTGCCAGGCAGTTCTTCACCGTTTTGTCTAGCAGCTCCTCGCATTTGTCGGAGCCCCAGCCTGGACTGTTACAGTGGATGACGAACTTGGCCGGAAGGCCGCAGCCAGAGGTAAGAGCCGCTGCGGATGGGATGTGGGGATTCAACACCATCTATCAATACTCATGTACAGGTATAACATCCATCCATCCACCCATCCATCCATCCTTTCATCCTCCATCCACTTCTCCAGTACAGAGTGATAGGGACGATGGGGCCGAGGGCCTGGATAGAGGCGATTCTAGGATGTTTTTAAGGTGGGGGTGCATAGGAGGGACCTTAATTCATACAGAGGGGCTAATCTTATCATTAGCCAATGACATGTTTTGAATGGGTGAGTGGACAGGGGAGCGGGCACTCAAGGGACCAATCAGATGAGGCCCCGCCCAGGTGTGCCCCCCCCTCCCCCTGTATACACCCTCCTGGTCCTGGAGCCTACTCCACATAAGAGCCAGGGCTACACCCCATATGTGATGCCAGTCCCCTTACAGTCATTCATAGTCTCATCCATTTTGTGGTCACTAGTCACTGTCGGACTAATATTGTTGGCACTATTAGGAAAACACACAAAATCAGGGCCCCCCCCATGCTTACCTCCTGCCACCTCCAGGGGGCCGTTCTTCTTACGCAACTCCACCACCGCCTCCCCAAACTCTTTGCCGCCCTTCTTCTCCAGGGCGCTCCCTGTGAAGAGGGCATTCCTGGGCTGTTAGCTCAGGGACGGGGCAGGGCACCGTGGGGCTGTTAGCGAGCAGACTGCGAAGCAGCCCCCATGTCGGGGCACGGCTCTACAGCGGGTGGGGCTACTCCTGTTTCTCAGGCCTCTCTGGACGGCTCTCCATCTGGGGGAGGGTCACCCAGCAAGTGCCTATGCCATGGACACACCTTACCGGCCGTACAGGTCATGCTGCTGGCGAGCCAGAATTTGGAGTCCTTGGTGTAACATTGATGAGGCATCAAATGGAGGCCTATTGAGTCTTAGCGTCCGGACGGGGTATCAAATGGAGGCCTATCGAGTCTTAGCGTCCGGACGGGGTATCAAATGGAGGCCTATCGAGTCTTAGCGTCTGGACTGGGCATCAAATGGAGGCCGATCGAGTCTTAGCGTCCGGACGAGGTATCAAATGGAGGCCTATCGAGTCTTAGCCTCCCAATAAGCTGTCTTAGAAGACGCAAGCTAATGTCCAGAGAGGGGAGAGAGAGGGGGCATGCAGAAAGGCGCAGCTTGCCCAGTGAGAGGGCACGCAGAAAGCGGGGGCAAGCAGCTGGGTGACTGCATGTTAAAATGGTGCTCCTGCCTTCTTTTTGAGTCAGTGGGACGTCAAGCATCGATGCATATTCTCCCGACCCCCCGGAAAAGAAATCAAATGCATGGGAAGACCATGAAACCCACAGAGCCTCACAGACTCACAGCCAGGGATGGTAGAAGGATTCTACTGGGGGGGGGGGGCATGATTCATACAGTAGCCGACCTTATTGTTAGCCAATGATATGTTATCAATCGGTGAGTGACAGGGGAGGGGCACTACAGGGGCCAATCAGCTTTCAGCTAGGGCTAGTGCTCCTGTAGCCCCGCCCCTGTATACACCTCTGCTACTAGCTGGAGTTAGTGGGCCCGAGGAAGCATGGGCAGCAGGCGGAGTGGGGGGAAAATGCATCATGGGAAGCCCGCGCAGTGCACACAGAACCCCCACCGTGACAAAGACTCCATTTACCTACTTCACCACCCATGTGGTAGGTGGAATTGGTCGGGTGAACTACAGCGTCGCTGTCGATGGTGGCAATGTCAGCCTGCACAACTTGCAACTACAAACGACAACGACAGGCAAACAAACACGGCATCAAACACTGTGGGGGGAGAGAGAGCGCAGAGGATGGGGTGGGGGCACGACGACGACAACATAAGGGGGGGGGGGATGCTTCCTTTAGAAAGCGCAGAGGGAGAGAGGGATCTGGGGGCAGGCAATAGACCAGTTAACCTGATGGAGGGCGGTAACTCAGGGTGATCGAACGGACACTGGTGTCAATGAGATGCTGAAAACGGTCCACAGAGGTTTGAGGAAAATCCTTGAAATCTGAGACTGACTTTACCCTTGAGACAGATGCATACTGCAGATCACAGTGCTTTGATTTTTTTTGATGCAAATGAAACGTTTTGCGACTCCAATCACAACGTTGCTTTCACGGGTGGGTCGTGAAGCCGGTTCCTCCTGGTTGGTTTTCAAGTTATTTTGGTTCTGTTTGTTTTCAAATAACTGGACCCAGAACCCAAAGCCTCCTGGTTGGTTTTCAAAGATTTCATTTGCTTAGTTCATTTTTAAACTAGTGGGTGACAAACCCAAGACCTCCTGGTTAGTTTTCAAGGATTTTTTTGTTGTGTTTTGTTCATTTTCAAACCTTAGCGGCGTGACTCAGGGTCTCACCTAGATCATCTTTAAGGTCAATGTCAGCATTGGTGGGATTGATTACACCCTCCACGTCAAAGCCAGCCAAGTTACTGATCTCACTGTGAATGAGGTTCAGCTGGAAAGAGAGCATGCAGTGGGACAGGGGGGTGGGGGGGGGGGCAGGAAGCAGAGCGATTAGAAAAATCATCACGCAGGAGCTGATTCGAGTTAGAAGTTACGGAGAGCACGAGCCCATGCATAGCAGCCCAGGCGGGGTCGCGTTAAGGCTCCCTGTGTCGTGACCTTTGACCCGTCCGCTTCCGTCGTACCTGCGGATGATCTAGATCTGTGGACGGGATTGGGTGAATAAACCACGCCCATGTGGGGAGTCATGTGATGTCAGGGGACGAGTTGCCATGCAGCCCGGGTCAGACTGGGTCTTAGCCCCGCAAAGCAGCCCCTATTCCGGCAGCCGTTTAACCTACAGCCCCCTAACCCTGAACATGAACCTGATTGGTAGCTGACAGCCATCTGTCACATACCCACTGCAGTCACACATTCATTAACGTTTACCCCTCTAACAGGCTTGAAGAAATCACAGTTCGTAAAGCATAACAGAACAGAACAGTGATACTTGATTAAATTCTCTTTTCGCCCAGCCCATCTCGCTCTCCATGAAACACTCAGACACATATACAGGTGAGATAAAGCTTGGGGGGGGGGGGGGGGTCACAGTGCAGGGTCAGCCAGCGGGCAGCGCCCCCGGAGCTGGGGCTTAGGTGCCTTGCTCAGGGGCCGGATGGCAGCATCGGTCTGCTGGCTCTGGGATTTGAACCAGCAAACTTCCGATCACGCGGAACCACCCAGTGAACCACATGTCGCCCCCCCCCCAAAATGATGAAACTGAGAAGGAGCAATAAGCTTCCAAGGTCATCTCTCAGCCAATACAAAGCGTAGCTATACATGAGGACACTTTTATAGAAGTATGACTGTAAACGTCAGGAGGTGGAGATTGGAGATTGGAGAGAGAGAGAGAGAGAGAGAGAGAGAGGGAGAGAGCGAGCACATGTGTGAAGCTGTTAATCTGTCATCCGATCACCATGAATCTGAACTTTGACTCTTTCCTTATCTCGAAGCTCGACCAATTTGCTGCAAGGAAGATGCATTAAGAACCTAAAAATGACCACCACATGATCTGTGGCAGGATAATTTTGTGGTTGGCCTTGAACACATTGTACATTTTGACATTTTCAAAGCTCACAATTAAATCCCTCAAGGAAGCGGTCAGACTTAGGCTCTCTGACCAGTCGTCAAAACGGGCCAGAAAAACTGGGACCCGCTTGCACTGGGATCTGACGCTTCTGAAAAGCAGAGTTAAGGGGTCTTTTATACTGTTGAGCGGAGACAAAAAGCACCAAAGAACACGTTGATCCTGCCTTCAAAGGAAAGAACAGAGGTCGTTAGATCAAATCAGGGGAAAACGGTTCCCAAGCAGTGCAACCTTGGCTGCTTCTTCAGGATTAAAGCACCCACCGTCACTGTGGCCTGGACCCCCTATGCTCATTTTAAGTACACACAACCTGACTCCATTTCCCATAATGCATTGCCTCCCCTCCCACTTTCCCATAATGCATTGCTGCAGCTACACTAATTTTCCCCCATGCTGCTGGTAGTGTCATGTGTGCTGTGTGGCCATGCCCCCCCCCCCCCCCATCAATCACATCCACTCTGATTTCCATACATTCCCTACTAGGCCACAGTGACGCCAAGCTGCAACGTCTGGACTATACCACAGGTCATCCTACCATCGGAAGCAGCACTATCACCCTCCTGCCCTGACATCAGCAGTCAAAACTCCTCTGGACCTTTTGCATTTACACTCAGACTTTAACAATTTGGAGCAAATCAATCAGGACTTTGTTAGACTTCCTCTGCTGCCCCCTGGAGGATGGGCTCCCCCTCCGATTCTGGTTCCTCCCAAGGTTTCTTCCTTCTAGGGAGTTTTTCATTGCCACTGTCGCCTCTGGCTTGATCACTGGGGGCTTTGGGCTGGGATAATGTAAAGCGCTTTGAGACGATGTAATACAAATAAAATTGAATTGGACTGAACTGCAACATGACTAACAGGACTGAACATTCTCCCCCAGCCCTAAACATACGCCTTGGACAGCAAAGTGTTAGGGGGGTGGTGTTTATAGACGAACTCCAGTAAATAACACTTACACATTGTATTTTTTGGCATTAACGGAGGAGAAAGTGAAGCGGGTCCAGCAGATTGCGTCTTTGGAACGAAACGCCATTTCTGACTCTCGTAGCGCTAACGCCTACGGCATGCAGATGGTGGTCTTCCAGCTCCCATTGGACGGCCGTACCACGGTCGCGGTCTTAGCGCTGAGGTAACACTTCGCTAAATGTCACGTGGCGCGAAGAAACAGCCAACGCTACAAGAAGAACCAGAGCTTACGCTGAAGCGTATGGACAATATTCGCGCGATACGCACTCTCAGTGCCGCAAGGCGTACCTTGATTTCTGAAGCTACCGTTTCTTTAACTGGACACACAATTTGAGCTCTGATGTTCATACAGTAGGATGGTGCCTTGGCCACACCGCTAGGAAGAAGGGTCCAAACCCACAATCAACCAAGGCCAGACTTATATGTGAGCTAAAATGGGCTGAGTTGTAGGGTGGGGGGGCAAATGGTTCATTACAGCAGCTTTTTATGCTTCTTGTTGAGCCCAGTGTCTCTTGGGGGTCTCCAGAGTCCTAAATTTGGCCTTGCACCAATCCCCATAATGACCCTGGTCATGCTCCACTTGTGGCCCTCGCGTCCTCGAACCAGCAGCCACCGTAACACGGCCCTAGCAGGCAGGCCGGCAGTACCTTCTGCCCCAGGAAGAGGCTCTTGGTGGACAGGACGGTGAAGCCATTGGCCGGCGTCCCCTCCGTGGTGCTGTCCGCGCTGGCCGCTTTGCTCATCTCTCCCTGCTTCTTCTGCGAGGGACAGACAGAGGGCACAACCAATGGCTGAGCGCCAAGGTGACACCAAGGCCCCTCCAGCCATGCCGCCCCCCCCCCCCACAGCAGACTAGCACATAAACGATGGCATTTCTGTGGCTGGACTTCCACAAGCAAAACCTCACTGCGACCACAAGAGTCTACAGTCTATGTGCTCATATTCAGCAAAACTGACAACACTGCTCTCTATCCAGGGGACATATACAAGGGCGGGACTTCAGGGGCATTGGACTCAGCTGAAAGCTTATTGGTCCCCAAAATGCCCCTCAGCTGTCACTCACCTATCCAAAACAGAAAAGATGGCCAGCAACGTCTTTTATACATTCTGTATAAATTATGGCCCCCGTTATGCCTCACCTCCCACTTTTTAAAAAAAAGCATCCATTCTTCTACATATCCGTGTGTTACGCTCGTGGGAGTTTTACATACAAAAATGTTCTGAGGGCAGAACGAAATATGATTGGTTCAGAGAGATAACCAATCAGATTGTAGAGGAGGTGGGCCCAAGGCATGCTTTGAAGTAAAACTCCCATGAGTGTGTATTAGCTGAATATACCAGAGCAGCCTCCTCCTGCGATTCTCCCGCCCCCCCTACCTTTGACTTGCCGGCGGCCTTTCGACCGCCGACTTTCTTGGCGGCTGATTTCTTTGCGGGCGACGCCTTGGACTTCTTGGCGGGTGGGGGGGTGATGATGGCCTCCAGCTTCCCTTTAGAGCCCCTCTTCTTGGCCAGCAGCTCTGGGTGGATGTTGGGCAGCACACCCCCTGCCGCGATGGTCACGCCCTTCAGCAGCTGTTTCCGGGGGGGCGGGGTTGCCAGGGGAATCGTCATTAGCGCCGAGTGGATAGGTGCTCGCTTGCTTCTGTCTATTTTTACTCTCTGGCTCATAGTGCTCAGGGACTGCTACACCCAAGACGGGACCTCAGTCACTATGAAAGCAGTTTACTCAACCCGCAGTTTGTCAGACAACTTTTAAGATTAAGATGATAGGGGATTGTTTGGGGGCATACTGAAGGACTGGTTTGGGCCCCCTAGCAACCAAGCTCACAGCATGTTACTCTGCCATAAGCTTATAGTTAATACTTAGGAAAAAATATAAGGATTTCTAACAGGCATTCACAAAGGCCAGCTAAAGCAGCACACAGGACCCGAAGGTGGACTCACACCTGGTTGAGTTCCTCATCGTTGGCGATGGCCAACAGGATGTGTCTTGGTGTGACACGGCCCTTCTTATTGTCCCGTGCCGCGTTGCCTGCCAGCTCTAGGATTTCAGCTGAAAAGACAGGAGCGGCAGGATTACAACCCATTTAATAGCAAAAGAATAATGCCCCCTGACCGCCTGCTGTTGTGGATCTGCACCCCAGAAGGAAAGAACACTATTAAATAATTTGTACCATAGCATCTTTTCACATGAGATAAAGAAAACGTAAATAGTAGCTCTATTTGGAGTGAAAGGAAGATTAAAACCCTCAAGGACTGAACAAAATGATTTTGTGTTTTCTTTCGGAGTCCTGTAATACCTGCGATTCGAAAATAAAAAGCCTGTTTTTAGCTGCCACAAAAGCATTTTAAGACTTATCCTTGAGACTGTTTCAGATCTTCCTCTTCACGAGGCAGCCAGCCGGCTGGTGTGCAGAACCATTCATACCCGTTTACCAGCACTCAAGCCTCGTATCTGTATAGGGCCCCTAAGTACGGGGCCCCCTGTTGACCACAGACAGTCACTACACGAAATATTAACGTTAATGTTCCTTATTTGGGGAGGCGCTGGAGCTAGCATGCTCTGCTAACCAGCTCGCTAGCTATGACCATATGACTCTACTTGCTAATTATTCAATTTTATTTTTTAAATATCTGGGGGCAAAGTCACTTTTTGAGGGGGCGGCAGAAATAACAAACCGATCCTATATGACATAATACTGTATTTACAGCTCAATGCACACGTGAGGATAACCTACAATAATAATCACTTTGATTTACGTATGAAAGGAAGCGATCAGTCACCTGTGAGGTATTCCAGCACGGCTGCCATGTAGACGGGGGCCCCCACACCGATGCGGTACTTGGGGAGGCCTTTCCGGATGTAGCGCAGCATACGGCCCACGGGAAAGATGACGCCCGCCTTGGTGGACCGCGACGTCTTTGTGGTCTTCTTCTTCCCTCCTCTGCTGGACATGGTGACGCTGCCGGTCCGATGCGGGAGTCACGGCGGCGGGGGAAACGCGAGAGGGGGAGAACAGGTCAGCAGGCGGGACGGGGGCGCGTCACGCGGTCAAACTCGATGAAGGGTCTCTCTTCGGCGTCATGGGTGCATTTGCCCGGTTTGCTTGTGACAGGCCATGGAAACCTTAATTACTGAACCTCTCTTTCTTTAATCTATGATTAAGACCCTGACGTTATGCACAGAATAGAGGTCAGGAAATACTATATGAGAAATTACCAATTACACATCTTATTATTCCTACCAATTATTACCATTTAAAATATTAAACCATATGCCCTCAGGCATTTAAACGTGTACTTTTAATGTATTTTATTACACGGCTCTCTGGAATGCTTGATTCTGATTGGTCAGTTGAGACATTTGCAGGTTCGTTCTTTTCAAATA
>JAODJU010000063.1:1238184-1283187 GCA_026776725.1 Gnathonemus echidnorhynchus
TCGGGTCCTGATCACACTGTCGGGGCTTATTTCTGCGATAACTACCGGCTGCCTGTACATTATCCCTTACATAACCCACAGCTTAACCCTGCTTAAAAAGTTAAAATTAATTTTGTTTAATGCACAAAAAACTGTCGCGGCATTAAGAACTGACATATATACCGGCGAATGTACATAATTGGGATTAAATGTCATTTATAAACTTGGGAAGAGTTACCCAATAATTAATAATAATAATAATAATAATAGAGTGACAAAGATATAACTGTGCGTCAAATGAGGCACCTCTTCATTTCAGTTCATAATTAATAATACGCCCTTTAAAACTACTGTTGGGCTTTTTGGAATGGATGCCCGCGGCAGTGTCAATCTGGATTTCATTTATTTCACTTCTTTCCCTTTTATCTACTGCACATAAGACGTCCTCGGCGTTGTTGACCGTCACCCGTCCTAGGCAGCGCCGTCACCGAGGCGCTCTCCTCATCCGCGGCGTGATTTTAAAATTCGCATGTAATAATAATAAACCCGGCTGTCGCGACACCTTTGAAACACAGGTCTGATCGCCCGGCTTAGACATTATTAATTTAAACATTAAACATTAAACATTTAACCTTAGCGGCGGAAAACAGCTCCGATCCGACTGCCTTTTCCTTCAGACCAGCAAACGCAACGTATCTCTTCCCCAAATAAAATATACCATTTAAGTTATTCTGGTGCCGTACACTGATTATTTCGTTGTGTTAAGAAAAACACAACGTTAAAGGTAACCGATGCACGACAGTGTTGTAAAAAACAACACATGCATGCTTTATTTAATTTATAAGCGTGGCATTTTTGCCGATGGCAGTAATCATCTCTCTGGATTATGCGTTTTCTTTTTTTGTTTTATGCAGCGGTGTTGCCATCATAACGTCATGAAGCTAGCTAGCCTAGCCGGATATATACATTTTAGAATCCATACGGCCTCCGCCTGCAAATATTAAGGAAATGGGCGCAGGAGGCGTGAAAGCCGCGGTGCTGGGCGACGCGCTCTGGCGGAGCCGCTCTCCCCAGCCGCCTAACGCGTGTAAATGAGTGTCAAACGCCGTCAATTACTTACAGGACAGAGCACGGCAATATGTCTACTGTCTTCTGTCAGCTCCAATATAGCGAGCCTGGGCAGCGTCTCCGGCTCCCACAATCCACAGCGAGCGCAGTAAGCGAGCCGTGCGCCAGCCGCGGCGGGGCATGTGGCTGTGCGGGGACGCGTACGGGCGCAGAAATGCAAAAGCTATTTCGTTATTTCCAGCATGACTATCACATCCCGATGGCCGTGCATGCCGGAGATTTACCATCCGAGGCGCACGCCTGTTTTTTTCAGGCGACCACCGATTAGTATGTGTCCTCATAATAAAGTGCCGTTTCCTGCATTAAAATCCATTTCCTATTATGTTTAATACGCGTGCGCTTAGGCTAGGGCTCGTGAAATTGTCAAAATTGCACTTTTTATCGTTTAAAAAAAGTAATACGTTGTGCAAACCTATCTACCGGATTCTTAAATTAGTAGGTACATAATATAGACTTATAATATGGACTAATAGATATCTGTAACGTTTTTGCATGCATAACCACCTGTTCAACTTGGTTTAAGACACCTTTCGTGCCAACAATGCATTTAATAAAGCAGAATTCAGCTGAGCGCAATTTACATATGTTCCTGTGCCTAGCGCAGATATTTGATATTTGTAAATTGATTTGATATAATGTAAGACAATTGGCACAAAATAAATTATTCCGAACCAATAAGTTTGAGGTTGAATAGGGCGAAACTTTAATTTTAAATACAAACCTTGATAATGAAAGTCAAGTTTAAGATTACAGAAACATTTCAGCGAGTATTCCTTTCGTTAGAGCTCCAAATTATCTTGCTGCTCGTGCTCTTTAATTGCTGGTAGACCGTATAGACCTATATATGTAGATACGCATAGCCGTATATAAATTGCTAGCATATTGAAAACACTAAGTGCGTGT
This sequence comes from Gnathonemus echidnorhynchus, assembly GCA_026776725.1. Taxonomy (NCBI): domain Eukaryota; kingdom Metazoa; phylum Chordata; class Actinopteri; order Osteoglossiformes; family Mormyridae; genus Gnathonemus; species Gnathonemus echidnorhynchus. The sequence continues at coordinate 1,240,195 of JAODJU010000063.1, forward strand.
CTGTAATAGACAGGTATCCAACCCAGGATATTCACTGCCTTGTACCCTATAGGCCGATATGTTTCCTGAGACAGGCTCTGGTCTGTACGCCACCCCTTTCTAGATGAGCAGCAACTTCATAATTTAACTGTATAAATCTTTTTTTTTTCCTGTGGGGGGGGGGGGGCGGGATGATGTCTAATTAAATATTGGGTCCCCCTATACATATTCCAGACGACAGTGTGCGTTAGCGCGAAGTATCCTAGTTTGAACTCGCTAATATGCTTTGAAATGCCTTGTAGTGGCAATATTATAACACCAGAGGACACTGTTGCTCCCTTTATCCAGGCAGCTGTTTGTTTACATGTTACATGCGGAACTTAGAAGGTAAAAAACGTAGGTCTTAATGCAAAACTGATTAAGCATGTTCCATTTGTTTCTAATCATTATTTGAATTATCAGTGATTAGTAAGAAGACTATGTATCCTTATATATTCAACCGTTTTCCATATACTTTTCGTAAATTTCTCACATATGATACCGTTAAATGAACAGTTCCAATTACAAGAATGGTGACCAGAATTTGTGACTAAACATAAAATTATCGGCCATGTTAGATGTGTCGATAAGTGCTGTTAATCCCCCCGGTTTCCTATTTCCTACGCTGTACAATCTCGAGCGCCCAGCACTTACGTAACTCGTGGTTTTGTTACGGGCGTCTCTCTCTCTCAAGGGCGGAAAAAATATTTCGTGAATGCGGTTGAAGAAGTTAAATTTCAATTCAAAAAGACACGACTGTTTTCTTTATTTACTTTATTTTTAGATCGATTCTCAGTTTGCGGTGAAAGGGCCTTTTCGGAGAAAACAAAGGGATTTTGCCCTGTTGTCAGCTGACTGTTGCACAACAAATGGAAAGCAGAAGGCGGCGTGTCCGATGTCCAACTATCCGGTATTCATAATTCCATGTAGTTAGGAGATCAGCAGTTCCAACTAAGACCAAGTGTTAGGGGCTGATCGCCAGAGGACGGTAAGAACATCCTTTCGCGTTCTTGCTTTATCACCAATCTATACACCATATCTCGGCGTTAATAATTAAGGTTTTGTGTATGAGAAGCAGGGCGAAGTTAACGATAAGGATTTTTTCACTGGGTCAAATGCAAACATTGGACATGTACATGCAAACGCTAAACGCAAAGAAAACACGTACGCTCTTTGTGCCGCTTTATTATGGGCTGTGTCACTCGTACGCACGACTGCAAGTATGTCGCAGGTTTTTAAACGTTATGCACGATGACAGGAATGCAGGCGACATATGTGTGGGCAAATAAACGCAATGGTTAATGTGAGGATACATCGGTGTTTATTATCAGGGAAGATAATTAGTGATGTCATCCTGCAACTGCTATAGCGACAATCTTAAATCCGCGATGGTTATTATTAAATTCGAGGTTTAATTAAGCGAGTGTTGCCAGTTGCTTGCTGGGTACGATGCACTTTTCTTCTTTGGAAGTTTCCTAAATAGTGCATCTTTAAAAAGTAGCTACGGAGTAAACGGTCCACTCAAGAAAATACTGACGCCTTTAGTAACAGATGGTTCGTTTCTTCTCCGGTTCAACTGTCATAGCGGACCCGGAAAATGCTGATAACCTTCATTATTGCCCTAAGCAGAATAAAGCATGAATAAATAATCTCAAAAAAGGCTGAAAATGTTAGCATATTATTCGGGGCTGTTCTCCAGTGATCCAGAGGAAAGCCCGTGTGTGTTTGAAGCTTATTATTGATGGGATCTGGACTTATAAATAACGTAACACATCGGCATAAACGTAATTGATCGTAATCACACGCCTGAGATCAACCGATGCCCATTGTTACTACTTACAGTGTATACGATCTCTTAAAAAATGATTTAGTCATTATTTAGACGTTGTGGGATACTTAAGTTTCAAGATTCATTGTACAGTTCAGTCGTGCTTAATTCATTACAGGTGCATCAAGTTACAGTGGTCCCGGAAAGTGGGACCTACGAGCACTCTGCTAGGTAACCCGTGAACAAGAAAACTTATCGCGCACTTCGGTTGAACCCTTATACCCTATGTAACCTGACCAACTTCAGTACATATTCAGCTATATCAACTGATACTGGACAGCTATGACAGTCGCGCTGAATAAAACATCACAATTACAATAGCAATGAAATATAGTATTTTAAAGGAAATCAAACGGTGCATTTGAAATATTTTAACTTTCTTATGTGCTGGTTTCCAGTCAAACTAAAAGACTCCAGCTGACCTCATTCTAGAAAACAATCAAAATATCAGATACTGAACGCTGCCGTTATGTTGTTTCTTACATGAATCATTACTTATTCAGACTTCATTGAACTTCATCCATTAGTCATGATCACCAGTACACGTACTGTTTCATATTTAATAATAATAATGCTTAATAAGAAAATAGTATTCAACTATTATTATTTATCTAATTTGTGTTACTTGAGGTTCTTTATATTTGCACAGATGTAACTATGACAATTTTCTTAAGGGATCCCCAGTTTTTTTTAGGGAATATGATGCTTATTTGTTTCACATCTGGAAATAGCCAAGGAAATCCTTCAGGTGAAGCGTGCGAGCTGTTCATCTCTTGGCAAGAGGTAATCGGGACACTGTTCCTCCTCAACCTCTGCTCCTAATTGCCTTTCTGATGCGATTTTCAGATAGAGGGCCACGTCACGTTTTCAGAGCTAAATCGGGCACCAATTAAAATCCGTGCGGGAATTTGACCCTTGATATAAAGTTGGTTAAGCTCTCTGTGTATTCATAGTGCAGACACCCTCATCGCTGAAAGGGACGTCTACATTAGTCTAGTTAGAGTAGTAACCTACCTGCTCAGCTCGACTATCGGCTTGCAAGAACTGAATTGTGCCAGGATTCTAGTTCACGATCGCTGGTGTGAGGGGATTGATTTTGTAATTTTCTCACAGACACAAAGACACAAAACATGGCTGGTTCCCTGGATGGCCAGAGGACTCACAGAGTGGTAAGGCTTCGTGTTTTGTTTATGTATTGCGCATAACAGCTCATATGTCCCAGAACAACAACAAGAACGTGCTGGAGTGTGGCGTCGGGCATTGTGCGAAAGGACGCCTGACACGCTGCCACCACGATGCCGCTTGCTGTTGCGGTCAGGGCATTTAGCGCGCTCACTTGATAGCCTTGGGTTTGGGGTCAGACTTGCGTGGCGGCATTTTGTTTTCTCTCCACTAGACGCGATGTAAATCTGTGAAAAACCGGCAACTCACCCGTGCTTCAACAGTCACATGACTGCGGCAGGAATTAATGGGGGGGGAGCAAAAATACCAGGGATGAGCAGTGTGTGCATGCATATACCTGCAGGAGCCTTGTGACACCTAAAGAAACCCTTCTCCTGGTCAGGATGTGTCAGTCCCTTTTGGGCCTGTGCCTGTCCAAATATGTGGCTGGCAGAATGATCATATCACTGTTCCGCCCCCTAGAGCAAGGCCTTTACCCCCAAAATTTGCTCGGGGCACGCCAGATAAATAGCTGACCTTGTGCTCTGGATTTAAGATTTGAGATTTTGATTTGTCATATGCAGACGCTCCTCTACTTACGACTTTCAGACTTGCGGACTTTCAGACATACGAACGAAGAGGACTCTAAGTCCAAATTGTGTTCTTTGGGCTCCCGTTTCTTGTCCAAAACATTTTTTTTTTCTGCGCGCCAATTCCCCCTAGTACGACTTCTGCCCGCTACTCCCGCCGCGCAGCAGCGTAGCGTGCGCACTCCCAGCATCCTAGTTCTTTGTACTTGCATATACCCTTAAAATGATGTTGAATAACGACTTACGAACATTTCAAGTTGCGAACGACCATTCGGAATGTATCCTGTTCGTAAGTAGAGGGGCGTCTGTACATGCATGTAGTGGCATACCAGCAGCGAAATGAAATTGCCACTGTGCAACGAACAAGAAGGATAAGAATAATAATGTTAACGAAATAAGTATTGATAATATAGAAATGTATAAAATGTATATGAAAAGTAAAGAAAAAAAAGTTAAAAAGAAATTGAGAAATTATTTAAAGCACAGGTTGCAGCTGTAATTTAATTTAATTGGCGGTGTTAACAATTTCAATGGCCTGGGGGGTTAGAAGTTTCGAATTCCGGGCTTCACTCTCCTTGGTACGTTTGTTACTCAGAGGAGAGCAAGACAGGACATGTGACAATCAATTCCTACATACCTGAAGATGAAAATAAAAATATCTTGTTTTTTTTTGGGAACCTATTGGTCATGTGACTGGCTAGACAGCGTGAAAGATCATGGCTAACCCACACAGTGGAGTAGTGATGGTCAGCTTTGAGCTCCAGTAGTCAGGGGACGTCCGGGCGATTCCAAGGGCCCCTAGGAGGATTAGGGGCCCGAAAAAATTTGGAACTAATTGGATCATCTGGGTTGGGGTCCCATTTCTAAATTTTATCATGCTGTTTCTCCCTACATGTTGCTGTATGACACTGTTTAAAACAGTCCTATTGTTGGCACATCATACAGCAGTACTTATTGAATATGTACTTTTGCTGATCAGTTTAACTTAATCCGCCTGTTACTGTCACTGGTTTTCAAGTCTTGTTGGATGGAGTTATGCGACTGCAGCTGTAAACGCAGGTCCTGCTCCCACAGCCATTTACGTGAACTCAGCAGTTGCAGTCGTGTAGGAGACATGGCAGGGCCACTAACATCCATGTGCTGGCCTTCAGGAACATTCCACGGGGCTCTGGGACTCTGTGAGGAAGGCCGCCTTCGTCATCGGATCCAGCCTCTTCTTCCTGGCCGCGTTCCGGAACTCCATCACATGGTACGGAGGGAACCAGCGGGCGGGACGTGAATTTGGGCCGAATGTGCAAGGCTTTTCCCATTTCTGTGTAATCAATTCCAGGAGAGCGATTTTTCTGTTTTTGTGGGAATTCAGTGTTACACCTCATCATGAGGGCTTGTATGTAGACGTACCAGCAGAGTTGATGTGAAAATGGCTAATTTACTTCTCCGTCTCACATACAAGGCATCTACAGAGGTTTTGGGGGGCGTCTGGAGACTTCTGGCAGATGCAGTGGACTAAAGTTCACGCACTGTTCGGTGGAAGGGAGTGGGCCTTGTTCTTCGTGGGTGAGTGGAGCTCAGCTGGCACCAGAAGATATACAGACCCTGGAGAGATGTGGTGTATGAATGTACAGAACAAGAGCATGGCTGTAAATTATGGATGGGATGGGGCCTAATAATCAAAACTGGCCAATACAAACCCCCTGCCCAATTAATCACAAAATGGGTAGAGACCTTAACTCCCTCAATGTTCAACTCAAAGTTATCCTATTGGATGGGAGAAAAGGTAAGGAACTCAAGAAGTTTCAATTTACTTCGTATTTTAGTATTACGGTATACTTATACAGATGCTCCTCTACTTACGAATGAAGAGGACCGTAAGACCAAATTGTGTTCGTTGGGCTCCCATTTTCTATCCGCAACATCAAATTTTTTTTTCTGCGCCCCAGTCCTGCCTAGTATGACTTCTGGCCGCTACTCCCGCCGTGCAGCAGCGTAGCGTGCATACTCCCAGCATCCTAGTTCTTTGTACTTGCCTATACCCTTAAAATGATGTTGAATAACGACTTGCAAACATTTCAAGTTACTAACGGCCGTTTGGAACGTAACTCATTCGTAAATAGAGGAGCGTCTGTACACGCTGAAATTTGAGACCATCCCGAAGGCTCCAGACATGTTATGCTTCTGAGGTCTCTGTTCTACCTCCTGCCTCAACAAAACTGCACCAGCTGTTTTAAAAACCAAACTTAATAAATAAAAGCAAGCTTAACGCGTAAAAAGCACCATGTGATTTTATAACTAAGGTGACCTTAGCCTCCGCAAACCGGTGAAAATTTGGCCCAGTCGATCGTTAGTTCCTTGCTGAACATCGACGTCCCAGGCTAACGTGCATGTGCGTGACCTGCATAGGAGGAAGTGTCAGATGTAAAAATTAGAAAACCAGACTTGTTGAAAGTCTGCAGCTCGCGTACCTCCGGGAAAATGTCACTATTGCACCCAACAGTGAAGGAACCTACCAGCTGAAATGAAATCCAGTCTGTATGCAGTACCGGTCGAGGCCCATGTGGTGTCATAGACGAACTTCACCGCTGGCGCCCCCTGCCTGCGACATAGTGAAATTGACTGGCCTGTGTCACCTAGAGGATTGACTGGCATTGGCCGTATGGGTGGGTGAGACTGGGTGGGCTCAGAAATTTTCTCCAGGTAAAAGTAACTGCAGAACGGGGGATAATGGAATTAGCAGTAGCTGTTTTACGACAAACGTGGAGGGACTGACGTAGCCGTTAGCCTGATGTAGCCTCGTGCCTCTGCTGCTCAGGGACCATGTTGGTGCCCACTGTGTCCTTCTGGCTGCTCAACACCCTGTTCCTCATCGCCGACGCCACGGGAAAGCCCAGCTTCATCACCCGCTACAGGATCCAGCAGGACAAGAACAATCCGGTAGGGTCAGGTCCGGCCGCCGTCCGATGGCCCAGCCAGTTTATCGTCAATGGGATAATCATCTGGAAGAGCATCGCAAAGGTTACTAGAGTACCATATATAAAGGGCACTACAGTTCAAACTATATCCCTCCACAGCGTTGATTAGATAGCGGCTGACATTAGACCGATAAATCTTTCATTGGCCTACGACCAGTTGACGAGATAGTGCAGATCTGCTGGTGCAGTTGGTTGGCCGGCGTGTTCGCTGCAGGAATTCTGCCCGCATAAGCAGTATCTGCTCACGAGCGGGAAGTTAAATAAGCAGAGATGCACTTCAGTTACCATAAATCGGTGTGCATTGGCATGCGCCGCTAAAGCACAATTCAGGAACGCACTGGTACAAGATGTACAACTGCCTCCCGCACACAAAGGAAAAGGCTCTACAGTTTTAATTTTCTTAATTGTTTTTACCTTCCATAAAGCACATTAAATTACCCATGTGTATGAATGGTGTTGTATAAATATATTTGGTTTTGCCTATAGCAGACAGAGAAGGGTATACAGCCAGTGGTATAGGAATCAGGGGATGTGTACCCCCCAATATTTAATTTGGCTTCATTCATCCTCCCCCCATGTATTTAAATTATTCAGTGGTGTCACCCCCACTCTCTCTCCTGAGCCTGTAAAAGGGCTGAAAGTGATGAAGGAAATCAGATAATGTTTAGTTAGACTGGCTTTTTGTCACGGGCATGTTTACCATTTTTGATTTTTCATGGAAATGTGTTATCTGACCTGTCAGAGCTCCCGAGGGGGGTGAGAGGTCAAAGTCTAGTAGTGGCCTTCTCCCCCCCCCCCCCCCCCCAGGAGCAAAGGTCACCTGGGACAAGACTGCAGCCAGGCCAACACTGAAATGGGAAATAGTGTATGCTTGAGAATGAAGTCATTTCGGAATTTTTTTTACATGCCCCATCATCAGCGCATGGTTCGATGATGACGTATGAAAATATTTACGACGCGTGGTTGATTTGGGCGCCTCACCCATCCACTGGCTTTGTGGATGCTCGCCTGCAGGTCGACCCGGTGATGTTACGCCAGGCCATCAGGAAGGTTTTGAGGAACCAGCTGTTCCTGTCCGTGCCCATGGTGCTGGTCACCTACGCTCTGATGCAGTGGCGAGGGACCCCCTGTAGCCTGGAGCTGCCCACGTTCCACTGGGTTATGCTGGAGCTGGCTGTCTGCGGCCTTCTGGAGGAGATCCTCTTCTACTACTCACACAGGCAAGGGCTCTTCTCATAAACGCCCATAAAAGGATAGTAGGGGAAGGCTCATTAATATTCATAAAGGATGTGCTACCTGATTGGCTGGTCTGTAGGATGGCAGGGATGAAAAATTAGTATTCATAAAGCAAGCTTTACCTGAGTGGCTGGTCAGTGGGATAGCTCATTAATATTCACAAAGGTAGCATTACCTGCTTGGCTAGTGAATAGGATGGCAGAGGAATTCTCAATAATATACATAAAGTTATCTTAACCTGATTGAACTAGATGGCAGGGAGAGGCTCATTAATATTCACAGAAAGCACTACCTGATTGGCCAGTGAATCACTGTTGTAGCACTTCCTTATGAATATTAATGAGCCTTCCCCCCAGAGTTATCCATCCTTGAACGGTTCTTCTCACTAAAGTGCTCTTTTGCTTCTTCAGGCTCTTCCATCGCCCAGCCTTTTACAAGCACATACACAAGATCCATCACGAGTGGACCGCACCCATTGGGGTGGTGTCCCTCTACGCCCATCCAGTGGAGCATGTGGTGAGCTGGGAACCGTTTGACGTTCAGTCCCATACATGCCATTGAGAGAATACGCCAATACGTAAAACATCCGATTGGCAACTAGCTCTCCAGCATCATTCCTGCTCTGATTGGTCCCCAGGTGTCCAACATGCTGCCTGCCCTGATTGGCCCGATTTTCCTTGGCTCCCATCTGACCACCACATCCCTGTGGTTCACCATTGCGCTGCTTGTTACCACCATCTCTCACTGCGGGTACCACCTCCCCTTCCTGCCATCTCCCGAATTTCACGACTTCCATCACCTCAAGTAAGTCCCGTGGTTACGGCGCTGAGCTGTTCTTATGACTGTAGGAACTCCATCACAGCTAAGTCTACATTAAATGACAGAAAAACACTGAGTTACCGAGCTGCATATCAACAACCTGTTTAAACCAGGGCGGTGTTCCACAAAGCAGGATTTCTCAGTTAGCTGGGTTAACGTAAGCTAGAAGTCATGATTGTCCAATAGGTAGTGATAGCCAAATGAAGCTTCATAAACCATTTTCTGTATTTTTTGACCCCCACTAGATGGCACACTTGGTTTGCTTTGGGGCATGAATTGAGCCCATTTTTGAACAGAAAGCACCATCTAGTGGTGCCAGAAAATACAGCAATTGGTTCATGAAGCTTCATTAGGCCATCATTACCAATAGGAATGCTCCTTACCTAAACTCTTATTTGACAATCATGACTTAAATCTTAAGTAAATCTTACTTTGTGGCACACCCCCCTGTTAAGATAATTAAGACATTTCAAAGATTTAAGCATAAAAATATTTAAATGAGATCCATCCAGCTCTCATTGGGTGTTCCATACAGATGTACCACCTTAGGAGCTAGAGTCGTTAGCCAGTTCTCATGCTCTGCCATGAAAGGGTCACCCAGGCAGACTGACGAGCAAAAAAGCTCTTTTTGGGCAGGGATGATATGTAAGGTGCAGCTGAAAGCTTAACAAGATGCTAATGCCGTCATGTAGCTCGCCAGCCATAGCCAATGTAGATTGGATCAGCGTTTTTAAATCGGCAACCGGTTCAAACTAGGTAGAGGCAGGCTGTTGGCCATACATACATGGTGCTGACGGCATGGCTCCGCCTCCTGTTCCCCGAAGGTTTAACCAGTGCTACGGCGTACTTGGCGTTCTTGACCGGCTGCATGGCACCGACTCGGCGTTCCGGCAGACAAAGGCCTACGACCGGCACGTGCTGCTGCTGGGCCTGACCCCTCTGACAGAGAGCATTCCCGACGAACCCAAGAAGAAAGAGTGACCTTTGGCCTTTGACCCCCTGCCACTCTCTCAGGCAGAGAGGGAGGCGCCATCCACAGATCTACCAGATGACCTGAATGGGGAGGACCAGCACTTATGAACAGAACTCTTACATAAAGCTTCGGTTCAACAAACAACTACACTGATGTTTGTGCTCCAGGAAAAATAGCCTTAATTGTTGTTTTTGTAGCACTTTTTAGTATCGTCCAAACCTTAAAACCTTTTATTACAAAGAATTGGTCCCTGGACATACCATAAATATATATTAATTTAAAAACTACAATATAAATTATTATACATTTTAAAAGATCCCTTGCTGTTTGTATTTTAATTATTCTCCTACAACCATGTGGTATTTTCTTTTTATAGACGAGTGACTTGATCAGACATTTAGAATCTTGTTAATCAATGTACATTGGTTTGCAAAACAAGCATTTCCAATAGTGATTTGACAGCATACACTTAACATTCCACTGCTTGCACTGTCATACAAACTAATGTAGCTATGTTTTTTTGTGGTACACTGTTCTCCTGCAATGTTTCAATCTAATAAAAGATTCTACAGTACTATGGGAAAATGCAGCTTGAGTATAATTAAAAGGAACGATATGCAAGTTATACGAACAGACTAATATATATATATATATATATATATATATATAAAGGTGTAATACCTCACTCAAGTCAGCAGAGGTCACTTTTCCCCACCAAGAGGCACAAACTTGACATGATGAATTCAGTTCTAAGCACTGACCGTCCAACTCGAACAAAGACACAGCAACCTGATTTTTGGTGTTTAAGGTTTTTTTTGTCCATTTTGTTGTTTTTTTTTTTTATTTATTAAGGAAAAGCATAATTACTACAAATTACAAATGACACTAATAGCAAATCACATCAGCCTACAAAGCAGATATTATGAATATTCAATGATATAATACAAGACCTCATTCAAGTATTTTACATTTTTTCATTTTATATATTTTTTTGTTTCTTTTTAGTTACCTTTTTTAATCTGTGATAAGTCAAGGATTTTGTAATGTTATGAACTATTAACATAATGGATCATATACAGCTATTTAATTTATATGGCTTAATGGAATTTTTTGTCCTTTTCTGTCCCTCTACATCATAGCCATGTACCTCCTAACCTTGGCTTTCACCCGAGGCAACAGCGCCCCCACTGCAGGAAAAAAAAAAAACACCACAATAATAAAAATGTGGCACACCTCAAACCAGAATGCCAGCTGCCCATGGCGGGGGCTTCACCGGCGATGCGGCAAAGCAGACCTATGAAATGTAGGGCACTTAATCCCAGAGATATAGGTCATCAAATGACATAGGGACTCACTGGGCAACGTGCAGCCATCCGTGAGGAAGGGCACCCCCTGCTGGCCATAGAGTTCATGTGCCTCACCCCCTCGTCATCTGAAGAGTTTGGGCTTCAAAATAGTTATGGATCGTTGACTGATGCATCAACTCTGAGAACTACAGCTACTTTCGTCCTTTAAGAAAATGCAGGGGGTGGGAAGGTAAGGATTCCTTACATAATCTGAAAGATGCCATGACAAAAAAGAAACAAATGGAGACAATCTAGAATTTCTGAGATGGAAACATATGCTTAAATAACTTTGCTGAAGATCACTTCAGTCACCAGCAGAGGGAGCCTGTGAGCATCTGGACCCTCTGAAAAAGAGTCCAGGGTCTATTTATGGAGTCCCACAGAACCAGAGCTTGACCACAGTCAGAGCCACGTAGATGCCTGCCATCGAAGGTCTTCATCAATCCCATTGTTTCACTGTGGCATGCAGTTTGTAAACAGAAAGGATTTTTTTTTAAAAGAAACCTGCTTTCTAGACTTTTCCCATTTCCAATTCCAATTGCATGAATTTGTTCCTTAAAAGTCCAGCTCCCTTTATGCAAACTGCGTTCCCATGTGCGAAAGTTCAGAGGTATTATAGCTAACACAAACTCAGCACTGATATACCCATCTCCCTGGCAGACTAGAACACAGCAAATTAAACTTAAAATCACTAAAAGATTATGAGACCATAAAAAAAAAAAAAATAAGCATTTACACATGTAAGGCAAATGTATATAGGGTTAAAAAGCATCTGTGAGCTGTAATCTTGGTTCATCGCTGTAAATTCACATTTACAGTGATTCAATTCGATGCGATTAACTTTAAAACCCTGCCCGGGAGCCGTGACGGATGATGGAGGCGTGAAGGAAACCGGGCTCCGCCCATGCAGATCGGGGGCTGCGATGACGAAGGGGCTGTGTCTCAAAGCAGGACCCAAAATGGGGAGGGGGGAGGCTTGAGTTCTTTGGCCGTATGTGGATGTGATTTTAAAACACTGGGACCAGGAGGGGTTGGTGCATCTCCCAGAAGGTGATTACTAGCAGTTTGTGTTTTTTTTTCCTCTTCATGCAGCTTGCATCGTGTGGGGGGGTGGGCAGAGAACTCACCACCTCCTTCCGCCAAGGCCCCCGCACCATTAAGGTACGCTGTGATAACCTTTATACAGTTTGTGTTTTGTTTGTTTACTCTTTTTTCTTTTTTTTCAAGTATTCGGAGTCGGTGGTTCAAGTCCGCTTGGGATCCCAGCGCCGGTGAGGGAAGGTGTTCACTCTCCTCCAGAGACGAGAGCTGCGGTGTGTGGGTGGGGGCCGGGGCAGTGCGGGCTGCAGGAAGCTGATTAGCCCTCCCCCGGTGAAGCTTGAGCACAAATTTAGCCACAAACTGCAAACACGATAAGTAGTGGGGGGGGGAGGCGGCAGCTGTAACAGACCAAAAGACACGTGGAAGACCATCAAAAGGTAGAAGGTTCTGGCGAGCAGGACGGGGGGTGGGGGGGGGGCCCGCCGTGCGGCCATGATGCGTTAGAATAACGCAGTCAGGATGACGTACAATCGACTAGCGTGAGGGAAGGTGGGGCACAAGCAACGTGGGGGGGGGGGAGAAAAAAACCCCATTAAAATAAGGCAACTGTAAGAGGTCCAGCGCATCACAAGGGATCTGCACAACGTCCGTTTCTTTTTTTTCCCTGTCTCCCCAACTTTTGGTATTTTATTATTTTTTTAAGTTCGGTTTTTCCTCATGTTTTTCCAGCCCTCAAACCCAGTCAAGTAATTAACGGTCAAAGCACAAGTCTCCAGAATACCGCTCCACCAAAAAAAAAAAAAAAAAAAATTAAAAAAATAAGGTAAATAATTAAATTCCAAATGCGTAGTAAGGAATTACATGACATCTTTGAGCCAGAGTTACGGTGTCAGTTGGAGAAGTTGAAGGTAAAATTAAATAGAAATTAAAAAGGGAAAAAAAAAATCCCACAAGACGTATGGCGCTCAAATCCACGGCCATCAAAATGCGGGTGAATAAAACGTTTTTCCTTTTAAACTGAAAACAGCTAAAAGCTCTCTCCTAGCAGTCCCTCCGGTCTAATTTGGATTAAAACCAAAACAAAACGGGAAAAAGGATAACGTGTAAAACACGCCCGTGGCCCCGAAGTCACAGGCCACTCGTTAAAATCTTCTCCGTTGCGCTCATGTCAATTTCCAGACCTCCTTGTGGCGAGAAACGAAAACGTCGGGGTTGTGGTGGTGGTATATAACGGCATTAAGTTATATAGCTAGCGGTCCTGCCAAGGCTACTTCGGTGACTTGGCGTCCGACGGCGCGGTGCGCTGGCTCGGGGGTTTGGCATCGTCGCTCGGCGCCCCCTGCTGGGGCTGGGCGGGGCTTGCGCTGGACTGGCCGCCGGACTGCGAGGAGTGCCGCTGTCGGCCCTGGGACTCTCTACTCGACGCGTGCCTCTTCCTCCCACCTTCCTCGATCGGGGGCTGAAACAGACGAAGCGACCGGGAGTCAGAAACGCTGCGAGCATGGGGGCGGAAAACGGAGGCACTGGGACCTGTACCACCAAGCAGAATTTCTTAGGTCGGATAACTTGTCGGATTTAAGGTAGCCTGGGCTAAAACGTAAGCGGATGGAGATAAAGTCCATTTCAACTGGGGAACCTTGTATCCGACAAATTATCTGGGTTAAGCAAAAAATCTGGCTTTGCAATACAGGCCACCAGTGTGTAGTCGCTCTATTACAGTTATTTAATTCTATAATATTTTCAATTTTCATTTGAAATAATCTTTTAAGTTCGTTTTCAGTGTGGTTTCATTAGTGTTTATTTTAAAAATGTATTTGATTACATTCAGTAATTTTATTTCTAGAGATAGACAAAATTCAATGCGTCCGATCTTTAGTGAATACTACATGAAGATGAACATGCATATTATGTGGTATAAACCAGATTTTAACAGTAAAGAAAGCATTACTTTAGCTAAACAGTATTTTTAAAAACGGTTAAGTATTTCATATTTGTTGTACAAGCTAGTTTCTGAAACGATATTCGTAGTTTTCATTTAGTTTTTTATTTTTGCAACTTAATTCAAGTTTACGAAAGTTATAGGCTTTCGTTAACGATATTAACCTTGATGTCAGTGGTGCTGCAACGAAAATTCAAGGCCGACCTTGAAAAATCTAAATATAAAAAGCATTTGAGAAAAATCCACATTTGAAGAACTGGTTAATAACCAATAAATATCTGGCAAATACCTTGTTTACTGTAGCACTGGAAAAGGCAGTTCATATTCTAACTGTAGAGTGGTACCATGAGAACTCTTCACGCAAATCACACACATAATACACAAGAAGGTAAGTGAAGAAGATGTCAGGTACGAGTTGAAACTGTTCTCAAAAAAAGCTCCAAAATATGGAGGTATTTCCAAAACGTGGTTATGATTAATGGGTACGGCAACATAAAAAAAACGAATACCCGAAAACGAAAATATTCGATAGTGGCAGCCCTAGAGTACAGTGTTACAGCATGAAGTCCTGGTGACCTGGAAGAGCACAGCAGACTAGGAACGTCTTTCCTACCACACCTGCTGACCACCTGGAAGCTTAAGCTGAACCACGATTAAGAACTCAGAACCCAAGAGCTGCTGGTTCGAGGGCCGGGGCACTGATGTTGGACCATCATACTCACGTCGACTCTGAAGTCCTCGAGGCGTTTGAACTTGCTCAGGTACTCTTGTAGCTTTGGGTCGATTTCCAAGTTTTTCGCTTTGGAATATTTCAGGAAGGCCCAGAACTTTTCGAGCCCGTATAGTTGGCCTAAGGAAATGGGGATGTGGGAGAAGAGACGGGAAAAAAATTCAGTGGAGCTACCAAAAGGCTGCAGTCTGTTCAACGTGTACAGGATGGCACATCTCACCGGCTTCGTAGTCCTTGACGGTCTCCTCCTGAAAGTCTTTGAATATGTCCGGTCTGAACTTCCTCTCAAGGCCGTAGCTGTAATACCTGAAGAGGCACTCCAGACCGTACCTAAGCGGACACAGCAGACAAGGGTAAGAACTGCACTGTGCCGACAGTCCAATCCAGGAGATTAAACTCCTGGGGGACCATAGGAGGTAATGGTTACAAAGAAAGTGTTAAACTAGACAACAGTGACCTATACTGATACAATAACCAGCCCAATTGCTGTACTTCTCTAAGTAAGCGTTGCCTCCAGGGCCAGATTGATTGCTAGCCTGTGATTGGTTATGGTCGTGTCAATATTATACATTAACCAATCGAAACCGCCGCGTGAGTGTGGGGAACGGGTCGCACCTGTATCCCTCTTTTCCGTCCTCCACCGCCAGCTGCCTGAACTCTTCGTACATCTTCCTGTTGAAGTGGTCCCGCAGGAAGAAGGACCAGAAGCGGAAGAGCGTGTTCATCTCCTGCGACTGTCCAATGCCCAGCCGCTTGCGCTCTGTGAGGGAGCCAAGCAGATGAGGGTTAGGAACCCCTGCGTTTATACACACACAGAGCTTCTTTAAGGGAAGGCACATTACATCACATTTATTTAAAAGATGCTTTTATACAAAGCAACATTCAAGTGAGGAAAGAGATCAGAGAGCCTAGGATCTGAAGGTTGCTGGTTCAAATCCCTGTAAGGCCAGAGTAACAGCACCCTTTAGGAAGGCTCTTAACCCCAGTTGCTCCAGGAATTGTCTGACCATGTTTTGTCAAATTCACATCAATTTAGTATAATAAAATAATTAAAATGTCTGCTCAAGTATAAATATGACAATTATACAGCCCATGGGATTTGACCCCACAACCTTCTGGACCTGGACATAGATCCTAGATCTTTACATTGCTAATTCCATACATGCAAACTTGAATTTCCTGGCTGTGTAATATGCTCCAGATCAGCATGACCGCGGCCTCCTCACGTACCGTTTAGGCAACGCCGGCGATACTTGTGGTAAACGTGTTGCGTGAAGCCATTTTCCTTGAGCAGCTCGTGCGAAGGGTGCTGGAACTTGGGCAGGGACTGAGGCGTGCAGCCGAAGTTACCCAGAGCCGGGGTGCCTTCTGAGGGGCTGGCGTTGGAACTGTGGTAGGGGAGCGGAGTTTAAACGCAGAGCAGAGACGGACTGGACCGAGGGCAGAGTATTCACTCAAAGACAAGCTGAAAATTTCTAAATTTATTCAGAAGGTCTAACTCTGTGCGCTTAAACACAGCACTAACATTTCATATTTACACTCAACATACAGTACGAATCCCTTTAGAACTACAATCCTGAACAAAGCAATGTTAAGGAAACATCCAAGCGGCTACATAACATTTTCTTTAGCTGCTTTTATGTCCTACCTCAGACCCCAAACTCGGTCCAAGATAAAATGCACTTTATAGACCCCAAGGATATATTCTTTAATCCTGCCAAAGGTACGTTTTTTATTTTGCACCATTACGCATTTGTTCTGAAGTCGATGGGTGTCATGTGACCTTGGCATGACGGTGTCCTCACCTGACGGAGGCGGTGCGGGAGCGATGCTCGCGGGAGTCCATCACCCAGCCCACATGGCACTCCATGGGGGGGTTCGAACTATGCCGGGTCTTCCTCTTGCGGGGTGTCTGTGGGAGGGGGGGGGAAACTTACATTTTATCCAAAGCGACGCACGTGTTTGTGGAGGTAGGGTCAGACAATCCCTGGATCAATTAGGGATTAAGGGCCTTGCTCAAGGGCCCGATGCTGAAATCGCTCAGCCGACCCTGGGATTCGAACCCACAACCTTCCGATCACAAGCACAGCGTTCTAACCTTGGCGTCGACAGGTCGGCCCTCCTTCACCACGGGGTAGAAGCGGGGCGTCTGCGTGGGGTCCTTCAGCCTCGGCGTGCGGGGCGTCCGGGGGGTACGGGCACTGCGGTAGTTGGGCGAGTCGGGCACGGTGGTAGGGAGGGAGCGGGCAACTGCCGACGGCTCAGGGGCACCGAACAGCTTGTTGGCCAATGCGTCTGTTGGGACTGCGGGTGGGGGGGGAAACATCACATGCACCCAGTGGCTGTGAGGAACCTCAAGGTAAGTTGAATTTTAAGCAAGAAACAGCCCTGAACAGACATCTGACTTTAAGGGGGGCTTTGTTTCCATTTCATAATTTCATTTCCAATTCATTTAAATTTCATTTCATTAAATTTCATTTAAGAGGCCATCAAAAAATCCACCTCCTACCAAAAATAACAAATAGCAGAGAACAGGATACCCTGTTCCCAATGTCGTAAATGGTCACTCAAACTCGTACTATGTGAGGGCTGCTTACTCTGCTGGGGTTGTGGGGGACCGGGTGGGACTTCCTGATTGGGATCGACGGGGGGTTCGGGGGTGAGGCAGTCGAACTGCTCTCGGCTGATGAGGTGAACCTTCTTGAAGTTCTCTACCTCTTGCTGTGAAGGAGTAAGCGAACAAAAATACATCAGCTTCAGGACATTGAAAGGGCTGTAGACAAACATACCAGGATTGTAAATTAGGTGGAATTCTATTCAGAAAACAATCAGAAAGCAGCGAAGGTCAGGAATAACAAACACAAAAGAGAACAAATCAAACTCAAGCCAGACCAAAGTCCGCAGCATTGGCTTAAAAAAACCCAAAAAAAATCAAGTATCACCCCATGGAATTCCTCATGATAACCAGCGTAATTATGATTTTATTTAAAATCCCACAAGGGAGAAATTAACCATTGCAAGAAGGATTACCCGACATCCATGGAGATCCATATTCAGTTCAGAACCAGCCCACAGTCCCCTTATTTATAAACCAGTCCAAAGCCATTTATTTATAAACAACGAGTATCCAGAATGCACAGCTACGCTTGTGGGACGTGGCACGTGAGCGACTCAAAAGGAACAGCCCACAATGGGAGACCCAACAACACACACCCCGAACGTCCTGACAAATCCAGAAACGGCCACAACAAAAAGACTACATTTCAGCTGGCCTTGGGGGTTGGGTGACATTCTAAAAATGGTCTCAGCGCGAGAACCCGGGAGAATAAATTGCTTAAGTTACTTTCAAAAGATTCAGTGAACAATTACGTAACAATGAGAAAAAAAAAAATTCTGGAACCTGACCTTCACTACCTCACGATTACAATAGGTGGTGCTGCAGAGTCCCAACCCAAGGAGGTTGGAGAAGACAGGTATGGCCCGCTCTCACCTTTATGGTGGCATACTCGGGCTCGTATGTGTCGTCCCACAGGTCCTGCTCGTAGTAGTAGAGGCCGTCATTGATGACTTTGGCCAGCTCGCTGGTCAGCTTGGAGCGGGATGTGTGGTGGCCCGTGCGGTCGCCCCCTGGGTGCTTGCGCAGGTATGGCGGCGTCTGCGTGACGATTAGGATCTTGTTGACGTCGCGGTCATCGATTTCGCAGTCCGAGTCCTCGTCCGACCAGTCAGTGAACGTGTTCCGCCGGCCGTCGATCTGTTCCATCTCCTCGTCGAACATGAAGTCCAGCTCCTCGGGCTCATCCTGTTCCTCCCGCGCCGGTGGGCCGGGCTGCACCGGCGAGCGGACCTCCTCCGTCTTCTGTGACGAGGCATACGACTGTCATTGGCCGAGCAAAGACAGGGTCGAGGTGATCAGCCAATATCAGCAGCTCTTTGAGGTGTGACGTACACATAGATGGAGGTTGCTTTGCCAAATGGGCGGAGCAATATCGATAAAGGCTGGCACGTGAAGTTCTGGAAGCGCCGACTCACCTTTGACCTGGAGGGTGACGGCCTGGGCCTCTTTTTCACCTCAATCCAGGATTCGGAGTCCAGGTCCGGCAGGCTGGCGGAGAGCCCCTTGGGCATCGTTTTAAGATTGGAGGCGTCTTCTGCCTTGGTCGGCATGGGCGTGGAGGACCTCGGGGACCCCGGCGCAGACCCTGTCCATTAGAAAGCCGCAGATGTGGAAGAAGCTCTGGCCACTTTGGCTGCATGGGCCAGCGGGACCGTTCACGGTTATGGCTAAACCCACTGGGGTCAGTCACACGGATCCGGGCAGAAATCGGGAAACTGCCACCATCCACGTGGCCACAGCATCTTAATTGTGCAACGGAATTTGAATTCCCGAAAATAACGACCATTAAGCGACTGTACTGGCCAGAAGGCCAAGAGTAAAACCAGGAGAACAACAGATGTATTCTGAAAGGTCAAACCATGTCGGTTAGATGTACCAGGGTACCGAACCATGTCAACAAAAAAAATTCTGAATGACAAAGAGGATTCGTTACATCAGAAGAGCTACTCCGCAGCCAAAGCATATGGAGTGCTGTCTATCGGAGCAGATGACGACTTTCGAAACTAGGGGCCACAGATGCGCTGCTCTCAAGCAGCAACTGAGGGCAAATAAAAATTTGCGCCCAGGTGAATGGAAGTGTCAACTCTGCAGATCCAGCCAATCAGAGCTGCAGTTTAGTCACATGAGCAAAGTCCCGAAACTTGTCATGCCGCTGGCCAAAAGGATCCATTAAATTTTGTCATTCAAACAGCTCCCGTGCACCAGGGGCAGTTTTAGGACTGATGTGATCCTCTCGCCGCAGATCAGGGGCGGGGTTACCTGACTGCTTCTCCGAAGCCTGCCGGGGCACAAACTCGGGGCAGTGAACGAGCTGCGAGAAGTCGGTCTGCGAGTGGTCGGGCATGGCCAGGCCAGGCAGCGGCCACTTCTCCGGCTCCACCTTCCTGCGGATCTTCTGGTCGATCAGCTCCACCTCCTTGCTGTCCTTCAGTGCCTGAAATCACATTCGGGTGAGCGGACAGGAGGAGGTTGTTGGAAGTTGTGGGACTTTAATAAACACTCTAGATATAACAGTCCGTAATTCCCCGCTGCAATAACCCACGAAATTCCTTACATTTACCAATGCATCAAATCTCGTTTCTAATGTGGCATCAATCACCTTTTCAAATTTTAGTATAATTAAATTCCATTTATTTAACAGGTGCTTTTTTTCCCAAGAGTCCTAACCCACTGAGCTACACCGTTTAAAGCCCCTTAATTGAATACCATAGACTGATATCAGGAGGAACAGTCAATGAGCACCAGCCTGGAAGCCTCACCTCCAGTATGAGATTGATGTCGGTGGACAGGGCCTGGACGCGGTGGAAGCTGGCGATCAGGGCCACGGGCAGGAAGCCCTCCTGGTCCATCTTCCTGCGCAGGAAGAAGTCCCGCTCCAGGTTGTCGATGCTGAAGTAGTATTCGCTGCAGAAGAACGACAGCGGGTCACAATGGATAATCTGGCTACGCGTCTTTGCCCTCGATGCCAAGAAACAGGCAGCCTCGATGAGGACTTTGCCTCCAAGAAGTTCAACGCAGAGGAAGGAGGAAGGAGATGTTCTGCTCACATTTGGCGCTTGATGTAGTCCTTCAGCAGCTCCTGGTCGACGGTGTACAGGTCGTTACTGCTCAGGTTGTCGTAGTAGTACGTGACGGTACCGAACTTGTGACCATATGCCCCGTCCTTAGGGTCGTAGGCCTTGTAGCCGTAGTGGTAATCGTAATGTCCTAAAAAGGAAGGGGGGGGCATATTCAGACAGATGGTGATGTGAAATAACGTTCCCAGGACCACAGGGCAACATATATACATAAAGTTCATGGATAGACAGGACAGAGACCTAAGACACAGACATGACTGAAACTACACAGGAACCCTGCCTGATATGGACTCTCATCACTCACTCGGTTAGAAGGTTTCACAGGAAAAGTAACAACTGCGTGAATGGCTCTGAAGCGAAACCGACACCTGATATGGGGTCAGGGGTGACAAGCTTCCGCCCCCTTGCTCTAGATTCCACAGTCCCCGTGGCAACCAGACCAGGCTCCTCCCACTCATTTCCATGGGGACTGGCTCCAACAAGGCATGTTGCAATGGCTTCCCAGACCACATAGACTGTGACTCACACCACCACCTCCTCGGGGTGGGGACAGCGAGTCCCTGAGAACATTTAGGAACCTCCCCCACCGAAAGGATCTCTCAGCGTTAGGACACTTGCCCACAGACATCTGTCTGCGGTTTCCACCTTCCAAAGAAACGACTGCAGGTCAAGTGAAATCCTTTGAGGCAGTGATGCAAGACTCAGAACCGGCTCCATGCCCAGCGACATTTCCGTAACAGAGTCCAGAGATGACTCCGCCTTGGATGACCGGGGCAAGCAAAGCAAACAAACGTCTCGGGGTCACAGCGCCACACCAGGTGTGAACCCCAACATTGTGTGGAGGACTACCTTCCAATCCGGATTTAAAACGGCAGCCGGAGTTCACTATGGAAGCGACCCCACAGGGTGACCACAAAACAGACACCAGCCAACAAGTGGTCAGACCAGTGATTCTTCTCCAAAAGCCAACGGCCCACAGGAGCCCTGATTTCACAAAATAGGTCAGCTCTGGTAAACAAGCCGGGTGCAAACTTTGGCTTGTGAATGTCAGACGGCCGACGGGTTCATCCAGGAGAGAGAGAGAGACCAAGAGGAGAGAGAGAGAGAGACACACACACACAGAGGTCATTTCTTTCAGGTCTGCCCACAGCGGGGGAAAATTGAGCAAGGGATTGTGGGATTAAGGAAGAGCCGACGACGAAGAGAAGCCACACAGTGACAGGGATCACACTTGGTCAAGCTTAGTTAACAGAGAAAATGTGAGAATGAAAAAAGCAGCCACATACCTCGCCCAGCGCCCCTGCCTCGACCCCGGCCCCTCCCTCGGCCCCGGCCGCGGCCCCTGTAGCCGCCCCGGAAGGGGGCGCCCTCGCTCTTCACGCTGGACACCTCGTCGTGGTCGTCCCGCCACTCCCGCTCGTACCGGCCGCTGTTCCAGTCTGCCGGGAGACAGAAACACGAATTTGAGGATTCTTGCACATCACATGCGAGGTATGCAGTCAGACGGTAACTTGCAGTGAAAAGAAACGTAATAAATAAAAACAAATGTCAAAAGTGATATTAACAAAAAGAAAAAAAATACAATAGCTCATTTGAAAAGGAAAAAAAAATCAGTATAAGTAAAATGAATCAAATAGCCCTCAGGCTGAGGTGGTGGGACTCGACCTGCTACCTCCCCCCTCAACTCACCTTTCAGGTCGTTCCGGCCGCTGGGGGGCACCCGGGGGGCCTCATTCTGCCGCGTATTGTTCCGAGACGCCGAGCGCTCCCTGGGGCCCTCCGACTTCACCTCGATCATCAGCGGCACCCACTTGTGCTTGTTTCCTGGAACGGGAGGGGCGCCCGTCAGCTTTTGACACTCAGACCGCAGAGGCGCTATCCCTGCAGCGGCCTCTAGGGTGCCTCAGTAGTCCTCTAAATGCAAATGGGGTGTACATGGGACCAGAGTTAGGAGTGACGTGGCGCTGGGCACGGGTACGGCACGAGTGCGGGTCAGAGTCTCGCTCGCTGATCTCGATCTCCGATTTACTGCTGCGTGGGCCAGCGGCCGCTCACAGGCATCCCGCGTCCTCTCCACTGCTAAAGAGCAGCGGGTCGCCTTGCTGCTGTTCACAAAGGCAGGACACACCAATCTCCACAAACCTCGGGTGTCCAAAGAGGAACTCCCCCTGCCCCAGGAACAACCAAATAGCGTCAGAGGGGGCACAAAGCAACTACTGTTTGCACCTTTCTAAAGGGTTTAAAGCACTATGCAGAAAGCTATGAATTCCTAAGCAGTGTGAGCATTCCTGAGGACCAGTGCCAGGTAAAGGTTTAGACTAATAAATAATAATAGATACTTTTATTGATCCCCGTGGGGAAATTCTCTTCACCTCCACCATCTTGCTCTCTATAACATCAACTATGGCCACGAAGGTCAGCCACCTGTTGTAGTGCCAGGGAACTGGGGGTTAAAGGCCTTGCTCAAGGGCCCATGATTGAACCAGCAACCTTCTGATCAGAGGCACAAGGGCTTAGCCCATTGAGCCACATGCTGCCCCATACAGAGGACTAGTCCAGGAGAAAGGTATAGCATGACGCTTATGGACCGCAGGTGGTCACCAGCCAGGAGGGTGCTCACCTTTCTTCTTCTGCCCGTTCTTCTGAGAGTCCTCATCTCCGTTCTTCTCTTCTCCGGAGTCGTCGGATTTTGCCTTCTGGTTCTCCTTGCTCTCCTCACTCTCTCGCTTCTCCTTCGACTCCTTCTTGACGACCATTTTCTTGGGTGCCTGAGGTGTCAGACATCACAAGCCGGCATTGAAGGCCACAATATATAAAACGCAATTATGAAATGAAAATCAAAACGCCACAACTGGGGAAAACGCTTTCGAATAAGACGTCTGACCATTAGCACAAAGTTAAACGCGATAAAGAAAATGGTTTGCATTTAGCATTATTTGCTGCAATAGACATTCGTGCCCAATGACATGTGACTGTCTTCAAATATCTTAAGATGATGACGGGAACATGGACTCAGCAGAGACGTCCATAAGCATTAACAGCATTTGGAATCGATTCTGAGTTTGACTAATCAGGTCTAGCTATGGGTCTTTAAGCACTGCGGTGTGAAGCACATGCTGGGACCAGCTGAACCCAGATCAGTTTTAGGCACCCCAAACTGGCCAAACACCAGGTGTCAGGTATCACATCGGCCCTCGTGCCTTGAGATGAGACCAGATCTCTGAACACGCATAACACGCAAACATTCACAGACTCTCAGAAACGTCCAAAAGACTCAGCCAGGCAAGCTTAAATATTAACTGGACTCCAGAGATAACTGGAACTAATTGAGTAATAATTTACCAAAAAAAAAAGCTCCCTTGTCCCCTTCTGCAGATAAATGAGTGACTTCATAATTGCGGATCTTCCCCAGTAGTGTGCCGTGTGCTGTTACGGTCAACAGGAATGTCCTCAAACAACATTTCACCTGACAGCGGTGGGTATATGTGATAACTGGGTGTGAAGTGCAGTGCACAGGGTACGCCTTTATTTTTTATACAGCTGGACCCCAGGGCCAGCTAACCAGGACCTTCTTGAGTTAAATTAAATGGGTTGTTCAGTGGTCTACAGGCATGTAACAATACAATGAATCTTGAGCGCCTTGAATGGACCGTGGTCAACAGTAGAGAGGATTCAGCAGCCAAATCCAACCGGCGAATGCCAGCAAGATCAAGCAGTTCACTGCTTTTAGATGCGACAAAATTGGAAATATTAGCATTAGCACTGAACTGGTATCTAGTACTGTTCTATAGTAATGTTAAGTTTGGGCTTTACAGGTCCACACTAAAATGTATTCGGTAAAAGCTTGTTTATGAAATACATCTTTAACTAATAGATTTTAGAATTTTTAACAGAACTTTATGGATAAGTAAGAAATGGTATCAAAAGACAAGCACCCCAAACATGCGTGTTTATTCATATAGCAAAAATGTCATGCTGTTGCACTTTGAGTCTTGCAAGAAACATTTACATGCTTTAATCCCAGGTTCGAGGCAGATCGTTTCAACCACTAGGGGGCACCTGACTGTCAAAGAGGACAGAAGCTGATAAAGGCCACTGAACCAATGATGGACTTCACGGCTTTTGGGTGGGTGACCTGACCAAGACCAGCAGCCTGAGACGGAGGTATTCACGGTTCTGCTGGGTCTGGAAAAAGCCTAGTCCTACCACGCTCTGGTCCCTGACACCTCTGTCCTAAACAGGGAAGTCGTCAGACTGAATCCACCACAGAAGGGACATGAGCATACTTCTGAGATGCATATCTTCCTAACTGTGACGAGGCACTTTTTGCTAGTTCTACATGAACGCAGAAATCAGATCATGCATAGCATGTCCAGTAGAGTGCATGCACAGCAACGGGAAGCTTATACAGGTGTCTGTCATGGGAAGGCAGAATTTGCAAACCCTGCGGCAACATAGCCATAATGTTGCGAAAGGCTCTATATAAAAATAAATTAAATTGAATAATTACAGCGGCTTTTCCTGAATGGGTTTGTAATACAGCCTGTGCACGGCTCATATTCTGCACAAACCCCCCCCCTTTTACCTTGATTTGCATGCATGAATCCCAATGTAGTAAAATATTGTATGTGCAGAGGTTACAAATATTAAACCATATTACACATATATTAAATATTAACCATGAGATTTATCAATTTATGATAGACGAAACTTTAAAACGGATAGACTTTACAGAAGTTTTTTTTTCCCCTAACACTTTCCCAAATTTCTCACCAAGAAATATCGGAAATATCGAGTTAGGCATGAACCAAAAAGTTTAACTAAGCCTGTGTAAAGGGCTGTAGGTGCAACAACGCACCTGCAGGCCAGGGTTTGGGAAACACCAGCGTGAAGCCAGCCAAACAGCACCCCCCCACACCCGGAAATGGTCTGGCCCTCTGCACCAGAATAGCTATGGGGGTCCAGGAGCGGGAATCCCTAAAAGGGCATCCTTTCCGAGGGGATCCTGCTGCAGTTATTCCTAGCCCTGCCG
Organism: Gnathonemus echidnorhynchus; assembly: GCA_026776725.1. NCBI lineage: Eukaryota > Metazoa > Chordata > Actinopteri > Osteoglossiformes > Mormyridae > Gnathonemus > Gnathonemus echidnorhynchus. Next base: position 1,265,571 of record JAODJU010000063.1, read on the forward strand.
TGACCCACATCACCGGCAGCCCTGTCTAAAAAAGGTGACCAGACATCGCTCTGAAATATCACTCACCAATACCCTTTGGACCTTCTCTTATGTAAGCAAGAAGCTGTTCCCATACTCATTGGACCCCTGCGAGGGGATTAAGCCATACCTCTGTCCTAATATCCCCCCAGTGGCTGCAAACTATACTTTCCTCCAAATGTGTCATCTCCAGAGAGACTCAAACCGTACCTCGGCTATGAGGTCTCACCAAGCACATTCAAGCAGCACCTTTAATATAAACAAGTGGTATGCCCATATGACCTCTAATGACCCCTCCTATTACCTTTAACCAGAGGTGGCAATTTCAGGTCCAGAAAGTAAAAATCCAAACCATGATTTACTTTCAACCAACCAGTTGAGTACTCTGTGCCTGTGACTCTTTATACTCAACTGGTTGGTTGAAAGTAAATCATGGTATGGATTTTTACTTGCTGCACCTGAAATTGTCACCTCTGCCTTTAACCAGAACAATCCTACAAGCCACCGTATAAAACAGGGTCTGGTGCCAGAGTTATTTTTAATCTAATCATTGTTTTGGCCTACTGGTGGTTTCCACCAATTGGATGTCTCCTTTCGTTGACCACGCCCTCTCGTGTCTAACTCCTAACCAGAGTGTAGGTACTACAGATGTACTCCACACCTCGGTCAGAAAACGTGGGGACAGGGGAGCACGGCTCCACCTACCTGCTGGTCCTTCGTGGCGATCTCTCCCGGGGTTGGCCAATTGTTTGCGTCACCGAAGTCTCCCACCTACGAGCACAGAGACACTGATGAACACCCTACACAACGAACCTGACCTCTGCCATGGAAACCCCAATTATGGGGTTGTGAACGTAATCTACTCAAAGATGGCCACATTCCACCAAGCTCGTACAAACATGCCCACGCTCTCATAATAAGGCTCTTTTTCTGGCGTCGGCCGGACAGCAAGGAGAACGTACCTTTGCTCCTCTCCGAGGACGGGGATTGCCTGCTCTCACCACCTTGGTTGGGCCCGATTGCTCTGTGGGGGCAGAAGGAAGGGGTTTATCAAGGTCGTGACACAACACCCACCCGGTTCTAGATCGGCGTTCGGCGACCGCGAACGTGAAAACGCGTCCGTACAAGACAGCGAGATGCTTCTGAAAGCAAAGCTGGCTGCTGCCTTTCAGTCTGCAGCTCGGCCAGGGCGGGGCGGAGTGGGGCGGGGCACACCATACCTGAGACTGTAGCATACCTTAAGCACTTTTACCTGCTTTGACGGCAAAGCGCTCCGCATTCCTAAGGCAGACGGACCAGTACGAGACCAGCAGACTCAAGCCGAAACATTAGAGCAGCATTTTCAGACGAGAAACTGACACATTGGTTAGTGACTACAGCCAGTACCCCAACATCTAAACAGATGAGTCAGATCAGACTAGTTTAAATTCACATATATTTGTTAAATCATTGCAGCTTTCAGACATTGAACAAAGCAGACTGACTGATAGTAACCAATTTAATGTATTTTTCCTAATATAATAAACTAATAACTTTAATAACATGTTAACCTACTGTTCTAGTGCAAGTCTGGAATGGGGGATGAGTTCTGGAAGTTTGTTCAAAACTCCATTGTGGTTTTCTGTACTGTACTAAGTCAGGAAAACATGCGATCAGCGGTGAGATCGGCAAAATATTTGCCTATAGGCAGGCGCACAAAGGAACGCAAGTGCTTCTTAATGATTGTGGAAGGCAAACTTTCCAGTGTTCAGATAAACATGCATAGAGTGGTTTTCGTCTGGTTATTAAGAAACTTAAAACTTTCAGATGTGTATCATTTTGCCTGAATTCCCCCACAAAACACCAGACTATGCAGAAATGCACTTACCGAAGGCATCTTTCTGAACCTTGTATTGTAATTCAGTTCCGTGTTTGCAGGTTCCGGGTCATTCGTGTCCCCATGGGGACAAAACGCATTACCATTCTGCACCACTAGCCAATGAATTATCAGCATGAACAGGAAAATGGGGCTGCTCGATCATGGCAAACACCATAATCACGATTATTTTGCTCAATACTGAAATCACAATCATTAAACACGATTATTCATTGAGTTTGGAAATATCATGCATTTTTGGACTTAAATACAAGTTTTTTTCCCCCTTGAATTCTAAATATAATTTAACTGAGAAACGAATAAAAAGGGTGCAGGAAACAGTGCTCTGGATTTATAACAAGCGAAAATGGGAGCATCATTTCGAAACGAAATGCAGCACAATCGTTTCATCTCAATTGTTTTGTTTGATAATCATTGGAAGCCAAAGTCATAATTTAAAATTCGATGAAGCGGCCAGCCCTACCGCTTCTTAGTTTGAGCAGTATTGATTTTCGCTAAATCCAACCTGCAGATTAAAGGCTCAGATGTGTTATTTAAATATGGAAAGGAGTCTTCCAGATACGTTAAGTACAAGTTCTCAAAACAAAGCGGACTCCCAAACGATCATTGTTGAGTCCTTTAAAAAAGCATATCTGCGGAAAGAAAGCTTATAAATCACTATTCCAGAAGTTACTTTCCTTACAATAGTTTATCTTTCAGTAAGACGGTATGCCAACTTCACAGCAGGCGCACGCAAGACAGATGACTGCGCATTAATCTAAACTAGGTCAATGCGGTCAAAACATGTGCAGTGACCAAGTGAACACACACACACACACAATCAAACAAACAGGGCATTTGATGCCAAGTATTTCACTCTTTTGAGAGTCCGGTCACCTAAAAGGCCACTAAGCATGTGAGCTGTCATGAAACTTCTTAATGGCGCGGTCAGCCTACAGTATCCGTCACAAGCCAACATGCCAGGACAGTCTGCTACGGGTCACCCTGCGTCACCATGGAGATACGGGCAAGCTGCCGCAGATTGGATGGCGCGGGCAGCGGAGCGAGCAACTGGCGAATCGTGAGGCACGGAGGGCCACGCAGCCAAGACATTCTATCCAGGTAAAGACCCCCAACAGAGTGACAGTGACGAAATTCCTCCAGGACGACTCTTCACAACGGTACAACGAGCGATAATCAGACCTGGCCTGTCGTGCAGGATAAAGACTCACTGTCTTCCTGCATCTCTGCCTCTACAAGCTGATTCCCAACACACTCCTGTCTACCACAGCTGAAACACCAGCGTCCTACTTACGAACAACGGAATACGCCCGAAATCTACCTCAGTACTGACAGGTAAAGAGGAGCGCTGAAATAAGTACGAAACAATTACAACGCGATGTGGGAAAAGTACGTTTGTTCCAGCTGCTTGCTGCAAAATTCATCCACCAAACTGCTTCAGCGCAAAACGGATGTCAAGCAAACAATTAAATCCATCACCATGCGATCTGTCAGGTGTCTTTCTCCTACTGGCAGGTTGGGGGTGTACAGGCTGTAGATGAGAGACACCCCATTTTTGGGACACAGTAATGCTGACATTCCGAATAGGGTAGCTTGACAGGCAGCGTGCCGTAATACACCTTTAAATGAAAAGGCCGCAGACCGTCAATCCTCCTCCCCCCCCCCACCACCCCAGCCACCAGCTGAAATGTCACTTATTAAGGCTAAATTTAATTAGCATTCCCAGGATACAAACGAACATCTGAGCTCGGCGGGCCTAAGGGATGCAGCCAAAAGTGTGGGGAACGCTCTAGATTAATTCTTGATTTTATCGCGCCTTACAGTGAAATATCCTTCTTGCTGGATAATGTGTCGGGTCGTGTACTTTAGAAGACGACCCACCGGAGTAAACCGTGCCACTGCTGTTGATTACGATGCATTTTTTTTAACTGACCCTCAGCAAGGTAGGAACACACAAATACAGAAATCATTCTTGTTTAATGGTCTGAACGTAGAGACTATAAAAATGCAAACCAGGACACTACCTGGCAGCCGAAATATAAAGGATTATATGCTTCAGAGAAAGTTGGTAGACGAGATATTTATTATCCATACTAATGCTTCCGAAAACCCCACTGCTAATTTAAAAAAAACACAATTAAAACACGTCACATAAAACTACGACTTTTATGGTACGAACCATGAAATACGTGATACGGGCTAATAGCTTGGAACAAAAACGCCTGAAATGCTACGCTGTTAAATCCAAGATAAAGGCCTTCAACGCCCCCCACCCCCCGCCCCTCACTCGCAGCTGAAGGAGTTGTCTGACCCCGACACCACCTGTGAACAGGCATCAGTGCAAAGTTCAGTGGTCTCTGACAGCTCCTGGGAACTACAGTGCAGCCCAAGCCCCTACCAGCGCCCTAACTCTAACCGCACCCCCCACTCCCCCTGCCCACAGCCACAACACATCCACACACACCGGCCTGCATTCCAGCCCCCCCCCCCTCAGGTGTGTGCTGCTGGAAAATTCTCACAACCTTTTAGCAGCTTTTTTAAATCCCAAATTAGAAATCTCCAGACGTCAGCAACAAACACACGTGTGAGAAATAAAATCAACCAGCCGCATAGGTCCTTACCCCCCCCCCCCCAAAAAAAAGCACCAGGGGCACCAGACAAATACCTTGACCTGTGTCCGGACCCAAGCTAAACTCTCAACTGTGTGTATTGTCTCTCCCCAGGTTGCGATGGGGCTACATTGCAATAAAGCTATCGCAAGGTAAAAATGCATTTTAAGAGAGTACACCTAACCTACCAAACATCATAGCCTAGTCTAGCCCACCTTAAACAGGCTTGGAACACTTACATCACCCTAAAGTTCTGCAAAATCATTAACACAAACCCTGATTTATTTAAAAAAAAAAAAAAAAAGTGTTGAATGTAATTTACTGAATAATGCCCTGAAAGTTACAAACAGTATGGAACCAGAATATCCATTATAAGGTCTAAATGTAGTGACGCAGACCATTGTAACCCGGTGAGGGTCTGTATATGCATAGCACAAATCAGAAAGACGGGATACGCAAAAAGCAGCACTCCAACGCGCTCGTATTTATCAATGTGCAAAACGCAAGTAAAGGATCGTTTTCATTTGTTCGAGGTGAAAATCTTAGGAAAGTGAATATAGCTTATTGCTGACACGTGAATCCTGAAGCTCTGGGAAAAAACCAATGTACCAAAAAAAAACACAAAAACAATTCAAAAATCTTTAAAAGGTGTAAAATCGCAGAGATGGAAACAGAGCTTTCTGCACTGTGCTGCCACTCATCACATCACCCCGACTGCTCTCTGATGTTCCCTTTTCCAAAAAAAGATTCGCAACCAGCTGATCGCGACACTTAAATATTTTATACTGAGCATCTGCCGGCTACGGAGGTACAGATCATGCAAGGGCATGACCGGCACGGGGAGTGGGCAAACGCCGCGCCTAACGGCAACCCCCCCGGCACGGCCGCCGGGCTGGCTGACAGCCACCAAGCCTGGCTGGAAAAAACAGGGGTGATGCCATCATATGGGGGAGATGCTTTTAACTCCATGTGTAGCACAAGGGCAGCAGAGTCGTTACCGAGTTGCAGGGGACTGGGGTTAAAGTTTTGCCGTTTCTAGACAAAGATGCACAGAAAGATGCCTGCTTAGCAACTGTACTAACTCATACACAGCAACTAATACTTAACGTTATGTACCAGGAAGCAGAAAAAAAAACTAATAAAAATAAAACAGTGTTATGGTACCAAGATTTAAATCATTAAGGAACGCGCCCCAGCTAACATGCAAAGGCCGTTTTCCTCAGAACTATGTTTATATCTGCAGCTTAATTTAATACCGCAACTGACACACGCTAAGTGTTTGCTGATCAGTCATGTCCAATATTAGGTCTGAGGCGAGCCGGAGAAACCGCGGCACAGGACGGCAATTCAGCGGCCAAATATGGTGGGAACAGGCAGCGGCTGGGAACATGCCTCGGCAGTGGGTCATGTGATCCGCGCGGCGACATCGCCGGCCGCTGACTGGCAGGCAGGCGGATTGGGACTCACGGCCTGAAGTAAAAGCAAGCGACCCTCCCTCCCTCCCTCTCTCTCTCTCACACACACACACACACCAAAAGAGAGAAATGCACCACATGCCACCAGCGTCTCTCCCCCCCCCCCCCCCCCCCGAAAGGCGCAGCCCAGTGAGAACGTTGGGCTGCATCCACATCACTCCACCCCAGACACGAGCTTCAGATAAGAGGCAGGGCTGCAGGAGCCACTGGGCCAATGTGGCTCCAAAAAAAAAAAAACTGCAGGGGTGTTTTAAAAGCAGGCCTTCGCTGGCCTTTAACGTGGGTCTCCCACCGGCAGGGGGGATACGGAGAGAGAATGCTGAAATCGGTTTCCTAAATACTTGGGTGGGGGGGGGGGGGTGTTAATAAAATTGGCAGAGATAACTCAATGTGTATTAGTGATATGAGGTCAGAAGCAATATGGGTCGTGGGTGAAGGCGGTGCTTAAAAACACGGATTCACCTGCAGGGTTTCAGCATGTGTCCTAGCAGCTGCTGTATTCCTGAAGGCGCAAGAACCTGAGACACACCTGCGTCTACAAGCAGGGGAATTTAAGGTGCTTCATACAAGCCCATAATAAGAACAGTCCTCCAGACTATCACACTGCTGGCAAATTATACACTTTTAGGCTGTTTTTAGGCCTTCCTATTAAACCCACGAGGAGAATGTCTACGAATTGTTTAAGTTTAGAAGACGGACAACCTCTGTCATTAGAGTGCATGCGTTTCACCAAAGGTCTGATTAGAGACCTCATTGGCTGGATGGGAGGACACACCGTCCAATCGTGCAAGTCGGAACATCCATCCAGGCCATGATCCAGAGGAAGGTCTGACGCTGACACATGCCCTGAATGCAGTCGGACATTTGTTTAAAACCCAAGGGAGCCGTTTCGAGGGACAGGACAGACATATTCAGAAATGCAGTCTCTGGGTGTGTTTTCCAAAGACATGTTTATGTCGCACTATTGGGGCACACTTATCCCGAAAGCCAATAAAGGTCAACAAAAAAGGCGTGTGATGCCGCTCACAACCCACCCATGTGTCATAACAAATCTTGCTTCCTGGAATCCAAGCTTCGCTTTTTTTAACAGAAACATGGACGGCTACCTTACGACATAAAGCCATTCCCCACAGTGCCTTTGGTGAGGTATGGGGGGGGGGGGGGGGGGCGGTATGTGTGTGTAATGCAACATTCCAAAAAACCCATTTCTAAATATTTTGACATGAAGCAAAGGACACCAGGACACCCCGCAACCAGCTCCGTGTGGAAAGTCAAATGCTTTCAAACTGCAATGCACCTATATGCGGCAGGCAAGGACATCAGGTTGGCCATTCTCACCAGCGTTTCACAAACAGAATGTAACCTTGAGCAATTTGCACAAGATAGCTGGATATATTGACTAAGAAGTGTTAATCTAAACCTGAAGGCCAGCGCGTGTATCGGGTTACTCCAATTACCGTTTCCCTCGATATAAAATGCATCAGACATTCGGACTAAAAAAAGACCTTCCTGATACAAAGTTTCCACGCTACTAAAAAAAGTCGAGAACTTAGAAACTTCAAAGCAATGACGTGTCTCGACTTTTTCCAGGGTAACTAATCTCGAGAAGTAACACATTGTATAACTATTGGTCCGTTTCCGGCGAAAGCTCCCCCACCAGTAGCTGTAAACGGCAGCACTAAGACAATGGCAAGACGAGCAAAGCAGGGTGTCACTGCGCCCGTGGGGGTGGGGCGCCCTCGGCGACTACAGCTACGTGTCGGTTAAAACTATCTGAAATAAGACCCAGGGGCCCGGCTAAATGAACCTACTGCACGCTTCATTTAGGCGTGTCGCTGCACCGAAACACCGCCATGCAGACAAACACCACGTTTCCAATGACCGATGTACTACGGTCACGTGTCTCTAAACCACGTTGCCTCGCACTGGAGGATTGTGGGAATTGCCGATTAAGCTACACTGACAAAAGGGCCGCTTTACGCTAAGAATTGAACAATTCCATTAATCGAGCAAACCCCCGCAGTGACGCCCCCTCCTATTTACAGTTTACAGGACCGGTAATCGTTGGACATGCCCGCGGCCCCCGTGCAAATATGCTGACTGTGGGACGGGCCCAGGCGCTAGCGGCGAGCAGCCTCCGGACCGCCATATGCAGGGAGGCTCGTAAAACGCTTCTGGGGTGCAGAAATCTTCACGACCAGACATATAACCGCGACACCCCCGTACAGAATCACATGCACACCCTCCGATCCTCCTCTTATTCGAGTCGTTTGGGACGGTTTGGTATGATGGGTGTTTCTAACGACCGACGGCTGAGTCACACGTGGAGAGACCATGTGATGGTCCATAACAAACGTCCATGGAAGCGAGATTGCAGCCCCAGCTTCGCCCCAACACCCACCCGAGATAAACACACCATCCTACCCATAGCCTGCGTGCATCTCCGGGCGCTTACGGTGGAGAAAAGGGCGCAGGGCGCCTTATGACAGCTGCTTCCCGGCCACCACGCCGTAGGCCCGACGAGCCATCGGCTAGCGACAGGGAGGCTAAAGCACTTAGCCGACTAAAGGACGATCTATGCTCTCCGATGCTTAAAACAGCCAATGTGTGCTACTTCCAGGGCAAAAGCCTCCGGTACCGGAATGCTTGGTACTAAATGGGTAAAAACACGTAGTCCTCATTTATTTTTGCCATAATGGCAATTTAGGACAGCAGCACCGCACCAGAATATAAAACGCAAAATAATCAAGGCGCGACTAGTATAAAAGGACAGTGAGCATAACACAGCAAAGTGCACAGAACAGCAGGCCGCCTGACAGAACCGCTGTGCGGACGGGACTAAGCAGCATGCGGGACTAAGTCGCCCGGGACCGGCGGCCTGTCATGAGCTCGACGGGGTGCTCACACATGGCTACCGGCTGCAGCACTAAAAGCTGAACACCAGGTCCAGTCGCCAGTTAGAAGCGGCACGCCAGTCCGTGCCGGGCTCGGTGAGCTCTCCGCAGCGCCCAGCTGCCGTCCCATTCCCAAAATGGTTTCGGGCCCTGCTCCATGCATAGCCTATTCTTAGCAGCTACCCTGCTAACGCGCAGCGCCCTCTTCCCCCCCGGAGCCGTCGCCTCGCATGTCAGACTGGCAGGGCCCGGGTCTCGATCTACCGCCGCATGACCACCGGCAGCCGCCCGCTTTTAAGCTCGGACGCTGTAGAGAAAGAGGGCGGCGGGGATACGTACCGGGATGCGCCTGTCCGTTCACGCTGACCACGGTCATTTTCTTAGTCCACGGGTTCACCTTGGGCGGGGGAGCCTCGGTAAACTCCTTCCTGGCGCTCCTGGCGTCTCCTTCTCCCTGACCGCCGTCGTCTTTGGAGTTAGCGGCCTCCTTATCGCAACTCTCCTTGTCTTGGGTGCCGCCGCCGTCCTTCGCCTGTCGCCTGCCCTGCTCCTTCACGGCTAGCCCTCCCTGCTCGGACTCGCCCCCCTTCGCGTTGTCTCCCCCGGCCCCGGCGGCCGCCTGGTTGGCCCCCTGCTCCAGGCAGCCCTCGTCGCGTTTGGTGCTGCCGGCGTGCCCATGCTCGTCTTGCTTTAACAGAGGGTTGTTAGGCAGGAGAGTCTCCACCTGAGTGGCCATTTCTCCTTTTCCCCCGTTTCCCAAATTCGCCTTCAACTCAAGAATACAAATGTCTACTCCGCGATTCAGCTGTTTTTCTCCCCCCTCCGTCCACTCCACCCCTAGACCAAATACACTTCAGTCTAAGACGCAGAGTGGTCAAACTGAACTAAACATATAAAGAAAGCGCCTCCGACACCTCTTTGAATCCTTTTTCGCTAATCACCAGTAACAGCAGCAATATGGAAGAACACCACGCGATCGAGGGGCGCGCGCACGCACGCGCAGGGGGGGGATAGTGAGCACGCAGTGGGCTGGGTGGCGCGCCCGCACGCGCTTGGGCGTAGTGAGCACGTAGGGGTGCGGGGGGTGCGCGCGGACGCGAGAAAGAGGCGTAATCGTGGCGATAATGTAATCGTTCGCCCCGAGTGCATCTTCTTTCGTTTAACAGGTCTTTGCTGTAACACGTGTTTGCGCGGAAAGCGTGTATAGTATTGCATGTTTGTTATAAGTATTAAAATTAATGGTTTTCCTGAAATTGTTTATACCAGTGGCTTAAAACTCTCTTGCACTTATTTATAATAAAAAAGTTTCACAGATACCCAGTGTCCCTGTGCATCAAAGCATTTATTTGTTCCTAAACATCATTTTCAAAAGCCTAGAGCTCAGATGATTGTAGGGTAAAACAGCAGCATGTCAATTAGCTGCTGGTGGATGTTCTGCACTTGCCTTCATTGGCCCTTGAATGACACTAGTGTCTTAGCCTTTGCTGTGTATGAAGAATCCATAGATATGGAGGTGAAAGCCCTTTTTCTGCTAGTCAAGCAAGCACCCGACTGTCTTCCGCATTATGGAGTTATGATGTTTGTTCATGGACGGTCTGTTTTGCATACACCCATTGAATATAACCACTTATCTAGTACAGATTTGCAGGAAGTCTGGAGCCTATACAGTACCTGGATGGGATGTTAGAACACACACACACACACACACACACACACACACACACACAATAATACACTGCAGGTGATTCGCAGACACCTAGTCACCTGTTTTGGGGAAAATCCTTACGACTACAAGGAGAACAGTGCCCGTCACACACAGGATACATCAGCAGCCACTGAGGGCACCATCTTCTGAGGGGGCGCTGACTTAGCAAACCAATTTTGCTTTGTCTTGGCCCATGGGTGCAGACAGTGAGACTTGCAGTGGGCCGCACCAGAATCAGTAGTATTACTGGAGATTTATGAAAAGGGGAGAGATTTACGACCTTTACTGGGGGGAGGGGGGCTCTGACAGAAATTGGTGCTAGAGATTTCGGGCCCAATGAAAGTGTATTATTTTGGGCCCTCATCACAGACCAATCCGATTATGCTGAAAATCTTTAGGGCCCCAGTCACTCAGGGCCCCTGGGGTTCGTTCTAACCCCCCCCCCCCTCCTTTCTGGCACCATGGGCAGAAAACCATGTCCAGTACTGCAGGGGAACGTTTAACCATTTAAATAAGTAGAAGCAGGACTCGAAACCAGCACCCTGGACACGTGAGTTAAACTGAACCACCATGCTGCTGACATGCAATGTTTGACATGCAAAAATTACACCGGCCTTGAAGGGGAAGAAACTGCATATTCAGTCTGTTTGAGCCCAGCTCCTATGACCGTGAGCATTAATCATCACTGCCCAGGCTCGTCAGCGACAGACCCGTTACAGAAAAAATGACTGCAGGTATTTTAATTACGAAGCGGGGAGCCTACTGCTTTGAGAGCGTGAGGTGTGACCCGAAGAAAACGCTGCCGGATTCACAAACGGCGGGAATGATGAAGCAGAGGAAGGAGAATTTAGCGAGAATTCTTCAGATCACACCCTGTGAAAAGTGACTGTTTCTACTAGAGTCACTTTTTTTTTTTTTTTTTTGCACGCCTACGGTGTAGACAGGGACGGGCGGCCAAACCGGGCGCTAATGAGCGTGGCAGAGGAACGCCGCAGACAGAGGGCGGTGCCACCGTCTTCCTTATGGGTAGAGAGCTCAGCTCTCTGTGGGGGGATGGTACCGTGTGCGCTTGGTACCGAGAGCTGGCATGTAACTCCGGAGCCTCCCAGAGTTAATAGCTAAGGCTGCACCCCTGTTGAAAAGGGGGGGAAAGGGGGGAGGGGTGGCATGGTGTTTAAGTAGTGGTGCGCCAAGCCCCATGCCACTGGTGGGGGACGATTGCCTCTTGTAAAGTATTGATTCACTGGTGCACCACTGTATGTTTATATTACATTGTGGGGACCAAACGTTCCTTACAATATAATAAAATCTGGTTATTTTGACGTCGTGGGGACCATTTTTCAGGTCCCCACAAAGGCCTGTGAATGCAATCAAAAACCTAGGAAAGCTATAAATCTCATATTTTGTTTGGTTACTTACGGTTAAGGTTAGGGCTGGGTAGGGGTTAAGGTCGTCATGTTGGGATTAGAGTTTTCCCCATAGAAATGAATGTTGAGTCCCCACAAAGATATAATCACAGACACACACACACACACACACATATGCCAGGACACCCTGGCAGAGTGAGGGGGCCCAGCAGTTTAAATTGGTGCCAGTTTAAACAGCCCAAGGCTTGGCCCCTGAATATGTATACATATATGTTTGTGTAACTACAGTATATGGACAAAAGTATTGGGACACGCCTCTTAATCATTGAATTCAGGTGCTTCATTCAGACCCATTGCAACAGGTATGTAAAATCAAACATCTATTAATGCAGTGAGGATTACAAACATTTGTGAAGGAATGGGTCATTCTGAAGAGCTCAGTGAATTCAAATGTGGTGCTGTCATAGGATATCGCCATTGCAATATTTCAGTTTGTGAAATTGCTTCCCTGCTGGATATTCCACGGTCAACTGGAAGTGGTATTATTGCAAAGGGGAAACGTTTAGGAATGACAGAAACTGTCGGCCCTGTAAAGTCACAGAGTGGGTCGCTGAGTGCTCAGGTACATAGTGTGTAAATGTCGACAATTCTCTGTTGACTCAGTAACTGCAGAGTTCCAAGCTTCCTCTGGCATTAACTCCAGCACAATAACTGTGCACTGGGAGCTTCATGGAATGGGCTTCCATGGCCGAGCAGCTGCATGCAAACCTCACATCACCAAGCTCAATGCCAAGCGTCAGATGGAGTGGTGTAAAGCACACTGCCACTGGACTCCGGAGCAGTAGAAACGTGTTCCGTGGAGTGACGAATCACGCTTCTCTGTCTGGCAGTCTGATGGTCGAGTCTGGGTTTGGCAGATGCCAGGAGAACGTTACCTGCCTGACTGCATTGTGCCAAGTGTAAAGTTTGGTGGAGGAGGGATAATGGTATGGGGGTGTTTTTCAGGGGTTGGGCTGGACCCCTTAATTCCAGTGAAGGGAACTCTTAATGCTTCAAAACTTTGCACAATTCTATGCTTCCAACTTTGTGGGGACACGTTGGGGACGGCACTGAAGCCCTAGAGAAATGATATGTCATGGTAGCCATGGGGGTATGCTTGTGCAAATCTTTGTGCACATGTACCCTTATATGGTGAGTATATTCAATCTTGAAAATATATCACACGTGCGTCCACAAAGCGAGCCAGGGCCTTAAACTCTTCCCCCCCCCCCCCCCCCGCTGTTTAGTGGTAACCATTTCGTTTTTTTTTTTTTCCTCACAAACTGCAGAATCCCTTTCATGGCAGCTGATGACATCAACAGCGTGTAAATGCTCAGCAACATTGTCTGGCCCCTTTCGTCCTCCCTAGCAATGGAGTCGCTGGTTAAATGGCCCTGGGCTACCGTGACAAATATTCCTGTCAGCAACTGGTCAGCAGATCACAGGCGAGAGCATTGAGCAGCGGAATTGCCCCGTAAGCAACACGGATTTATTGTGCCATTGTGGGAAACAGCCGACTCGTGGGTCAGCCGTCCTGCCCCGAGCAACTGTGCTGCTCCTATTAGACTCAACGTTGAAACTGCTTTTTAGATACCAGCCATCTTCTTTTCTTCAGGCTCCTCCCTCTCCAGCTTTGGTACTTTAAGTCAAAACAACTCATTCACTCCATCCATCCATCCATGCTCAAAGGCCCAGCGGTTATGTGACTAGGATGGGATTCTGGGTCATTTTTAGGCATGTTTCAAGTACAACCATACCAGAATTCGAATCGGGCATCCTGGCAGCACAACCCATAGTGACCTGTTCCTTGAGTGGCTGATGTTTTTGCCTGATATTGCGTTTTAGTGGGAAGTGGTGATTTAATGTGGGCAGTGGTGGCTTGATGGTTAGGGAAGCGCACTTGAAACTGAAAGAATTCTGGTTTGAATACCCGACCAGCAAGGCACCACTGAGGTACCCTGAGGAAGGTACCGCCCCCAAGCACTGCTCCCCGGGCGCTGAATTAGCTGCCACTGCTATGTAACATATGGGTTAAATGCAGAGGACACGTTTCATCGTTGTGGTGTGTCAACAATAACCACCGATCTTCAAATTCATTTTATCTCTCTTCAAACGCCAACAGACTGGGCAGGGATCGGGTACCAGCTGGGGGGGGGGGGTCAGAACAGAGCACTTTCAGACGAATTCCTATTCACCACTATTTCTGAGGTGAGAAGCGGTTGGTTGGGACCGCAGGACACAGATACAGGGTGTGAAATCCGCATGCCGCATTTCAGAACAACAGTAATGTGAGGCCAGTCTGGAGTTGCATGTCCTGCAGCTTTGGCATGCAGTGTGAAGAAACCCTAGTCTTCATGGTTTATTACCCCACAGAAGGAGCATGCAAACAGCAGAGAAAACAGAGTAAAAGCTAGTCTATACGAGGTGAATTGAAGTCTTTTACATCATGTCCCCGGACTGACACATACAAGTATTGTAAACATGAGACAGATGTTTTACGCCAGTTACAGAGAGAAATATCTGGCTTGTTTCCTTTTGGGGGCTCAATATGTTGGCTAGCTCAAAACTTTTTAAATTACAATCTTTTCCCCTGTATTGGAAAATATGTATTTTGATATTATGTTGTATATTTTATAGTGTTTAACTGTAGTTACATAAGGAAGTACATAATATAGGCCTCGTTGTATTTTAAAAAATAACATAGTGCCTTTTTGTCATTGTCCAGGGACCACATACAATGAAATTCAATCTTCCTGGAAACCACCTCACTCTCTTATGACAGCACCAGCACGTACAGGTGAGAGCGACGCTTGGCATCGATCCCAGCCTTAGAAACCACGTAATGACTGAAACGCGGAGTTAGTGAATCGCTGACACTGTGACTCTTGCGGGTATTGTTGTCTTGCACAGATGTCAGTGAGTTTGGTCATTATAACTATAAATGCCATTGCTTGTATTGTTTGTTAAAGTGTTGAATTCACAGTATTTCAGTGTGTTATTAAATACGCACAAATAAGAAGCACTTGAAAGCCTGTTAACTATCTATCAAATTTAGAACAGCTATTATACACTAAGACCTGTACACTTATTCGCGTCACAATTCCCAAAAGAAAACACCAATTTCGGGCTCCTTCCTGTAATAAAACAAGCATGTAGGTCCTTGTCCAGCTAGTCAATCAAAAAAAAAAAAAACAGACGTTAATTAAGTGCTGTCGTTGATTTCGTTGCGTCGATTACATTCGTTGATTTGCGGCCCGCAGGAGAAACACGGAATCCCTTCTCTGCGCTTCGGCACAGCGCGAGGCGAAAACGTCAGCGGAGAAAAATATGGGACAACTGAACGGGCACGTGCACGAAGCAACAGAGTCTATTGATGTAAGCGGAAGAGTTGCAGTGGGTGGGGAGGGGGGCGGGGAACAAAGCAAAGCTGGGTGTGTTTCAGCCATTGTAACCAACCCCTCCCTGCCTGCCGGGAGATATCAAGGCACCACGCAGACTGGGTGGAGTGTGCTGGGCATGAGGGGCTCTGATAGTGCTACCCAGCCTCGTGCTGTTTACACCCCCCCCCCAACACACACGTGAATAATTTCCAGAGCTGAAAGACTGTATACCTTACGTTTTAAGTTTTGATACACGTACAATCATATTAAAATGTACACCGCGCACGTGCCATGACTTCTTCCATTCTGTGGAGGACACGCGTACATTTTTTCATTCAGCTGCTTAGCTGATACATTTAAAACACATTTTAAAACGCATTTTCAGTCAATGGATATTTCACTAAGGCAGTTTAGGTTGGGGCATGTTTCAAGCCTTCTACATTACAGGGAGTCTCCTGGGACTCATTCGAGTTCTTGTTACTGTCTGAGGACACGCATTTTGAAATCCTCCCTCCAAATCGATGGTTAGTACACAGGATGAACTATTAGAGAAGCATGTGCAAACGGAACAATAAATGCATGTAGAGCTGAAATACAAACGCAAAAACGCGAATCGGACACTAGATAGCACAGTAATGTAGTGCATTTCAAAAATAGCATGTATTAATACACAGTACAGTATATTTACATTTTATTATATTTAAACGATTTTATACGCTGGGTGGCGGTGATGTTGTTGACCGTCTTATTGAGGATCAAGGCTAAACAATTAAGAAACTGTTTTTTAATGGAAACATTATGCATTTTGCTTACCAGCTTTTGCATTTACTAAACACCTTGAGAAAATAGAGAGAAAATTTCTCCATAAGTGTTATGTTGCCTGATTTCACTAGCTGGGATTTTATATGGTATGATTCCTAATATTTTGTTCAAATAAACATGCTCCATATTATTATAATAATTATAAGTATAACTATAATTATAATTACTGTTGTTTCTGTTATTATTATTAATCTGTTTTAAAGACAGACAAACGCTTCTAAAGGTTTTTATGCAGTATATTGTAACCTAGATTAACATTTCCACCGTGTCATATTCCAGTGGTAGTTACATACAAATCTTTTCTCTTTTGTAATTTTGCATAATTTCGAAATATTCCAAATAAACCACCCTCAACTTTACACAACGATGGTGGGGGAAAATGTTATAACGTAGAACTGATTGCCTAAGATATGAAGAAGTTCATTTGACTACTTAGTATTGTCGTATTAAGGATCAAGACTAAGCAATCAAGAAGCTGTATTTTTGATGGAAACGTCATGCATTTTGCTTACCAGTTTTTACTTTAACTAAACACCTTTCAGGCTTCACTGTTCTTCGATAGATCTTCAGAAACGATTCGGGTCCCGCCAAAATACTGCTATGAGTCACCATCTAGTGGTAGAAACCCATCAATTCAGCCTCTGCAGGGTCGCGTTTTAACTCAAAGTTATGGAACCTGGGATAACGCTGGTCGACAAAGATTATGTCACTGAACATCTAAGGCAGGGGTGTCAAACTCCAGTCCTGGGGGCCCGGAGCCCTGTGTAGCTTAGCTCTTTCCCTGTTTCACCAGAAATGATTCAGCTCAAGAGCTGTGTGGTAATTAGCACAAGGAGTTAAATGAGGGGAAACCCAAAAATGTGCAGGGCTCCGGCCTCCCAGGACTGGAATCTGACACCCCTGAACTAAGGGCTCTCTTTTATGTACTTTTAAAGGCTGATTTCAAAAATGCATTCATAATTTTGCTATCGCCCATTGTTTTTGAGTGATGTCATTTTTATATTAGATGCATACATTAAATTTTATTTAAGATTTATCTTTTCTATTTGTGAACATTTTCAAGACTCACAGAAGGGCGTGAAGTACCGTAAGCTTGTTTTGTCAGAGTTTATAGGTCTAGACATGCTGAGACAGGATCCTCTAAGATGGAAAATTATTTAGGCCTAAAGATACGAGGAGTCCTAGTATGCTTTCTGACTCTAAAAAAATCGTTGGCTCGACTTAAACAAATATGTTAACAATTGCGTGAGTATATATATATATATATATACGTTTTTCCGGTTTCAATTATCGAGTAAACTAAATGAATATTTTAAAGTTAGACTAAACTTCATGGGCGTCACTGCCATTAAATCTGAGGTGGACGTGTCCCCCTCACATTTCATAATTATTTGTTTGGACCCCCCCACATTTAACATAAAGTATTAGTTTT
>JAODJU010000063.1:1286024-1307310 GCA_026776725.1 Gnathonemus echidnorhynchus
CGTCGGAAAATACGCGAGCACCCTCCCCCCCCGTGGCACGCTAACTAACAAGAAAGTATCTAATTGGCACTCCATGTCAAAAAGGTTGCCGACCCCTGAACTAGAAAATAAGCCGTATTATCGTCATTTTTATTAGCTATCGTCCATATGGCTGACTATCGTCGATAGACGATAGTATCGTCTATCGGCACAACCCTACTCAGTTCTTCGTTGTACTGGCTGTGCCAATCGGGGAATCCACCCCCCCTTCCTGATTTACCTTCCTCTGAGTGTTGTTAATCACGGTTTCCCCGTCATTTCATATCAGTTCCCAGATCAGTTCATATCATATCATGCATTCGTTGTATGGTGTGAATGACAATAAAGTTCACTCACTCACTTGTATCAGTTCCCAGAATTACATGGGAACCCATGCATGGGATCGAGTCATGTGTGTGACACGTTGCTTATTATCTAAGAATGTATGGATTGTTCAGCCAATGGATATTTAGCTGACAGCCTAACCCATGGGTGGGCAATCTTTTGGAGAAAGGGCTGCTGTGAATGTGAGTTTTTGGCACAACACCATAATTAGAGGACTGATTGGCTGAAGAGTCTTCACCCTTGGGTTTGAACAGCTGACCCAAAGGTTATCCCAAAAACCTGCATACACACCGGCCCTTGGCGGATAACATTGGCCACCCCTGGGCCGGTTCATGGATGGGCTACTTTTTGCTTTCTGTTCCCAGTTATTATTATTTATTCAAATAAACATGCCCCGTATTATTATACTTATTACGATTATAACTATAATTATAATAATCTGTCTTAAAGGCAGACAAACACATCTAAAGGTTTTTATACAGTATATTGTAACCTGTTTCTTCAGTGTGAAATTCCAGTGATAGTTATATCCAAATGTGCAAAACCCAGAGCAGACAAAACAATTTCAAGACATAACAAAACACCCTCAACTATGATTAGACATTTTGTAAACTTTACACAATAATGGTTTCTTTTGTAGGGGGAAGTGTCGCAATGTGTAGCTGTTTGACTCAGACATGAAGAAGTTAATTTGACTGTTTAGTATTTGACAAGAAAACCACAAGATATTTGCAAGACTGTTATTCGGAAGCTGATATTTTGAAGCTGTCCTATATGCATGAGAGTGTATTGGAATCATAAAACTGAATTAAGATGTCGTACACGTTGTTTTTTAGTCAAAGAATAGGAGAAATTAATTAAATATATTTTACTATTCTGGAAAAATATATGAATGAAGTTTATCCCTAGTACCAAAGATTATGGAATTTAAATGAGACCGGTCCAGTTTAGGGGAGAACTTGGACACCAGCATTGCTATCAACACAGGTCGCGGTTCAAGTCACACAAATGCGATTCACATCAGCCTTCTCTGGAGTTCCCCATACCAGACACTTCCCAGCTGAAACGTAGTAAAGTTTGTGCCGTGTATTTCCCACAGATGCGTTCGAGGAGGCCATCAAGAAGTTCCACAAGATCGACATCGTGTGCAACAATGCCGGCATCGTCGAAGAGAAGAACTGGGAAAGGGCGCTGGCCACGAACCTGGTGAGGTGGCGCACTGGTTTAGAATTCAAAGCCTTTTATTGTCATTATACCATGTATAATGAAATTGTAAAGCAGCCAATCTACACATGCAACGTGGAAACAGTCATTTACACAGTAAATATAAGAAGTACTACGTGTAAATACTACTTGCAATGAATTACCAATAATATGAATATCACACAGAGAATTGCTAATGTAAAATATTGCACATAGAGCAAATATTGTACTTGGCTGTAATTATTTCACAGAGAGAATTTACAGCATTTGGCAGACGCCCTTAACCAGAGCGACTTACATAAGTGCTTAGGAGTCTCACCAGTGAATACATTCTGATACTGATTCAATAGAACCCAGCTAAGAATACTATCACTCTAAAAACTGTGTTGGCAAGTATTTTTTTTTTTTTTTTTTAAGAGTATAATCCTGAAAGCGCTAATCCAAGTACTTCCGAAAGCGGTAGATTTTTAGTTGTCGTTTGACTTGGCTTTTTGGACATCTGGTGGAAGTTCGTTCCGCCACATGGGTGCCAAAAAAGAGAAGAGTCTAGGTGCTTGTCTGCCTTGTGCCTTTAAAGATGGTGAGACCAGGTAAGCAGCGCTGGAGGATGGTGTGGTATGTTCTAGATAGGAGGACCCTGCCACATTTTTAGCTTTGTGGGCGAACATCAGTGTTTTGAATCTGATGCGGGCAGCTACAGGAAGACAGTGGAGAGAACCCAGCTGTGGTATGGCGTGGGAAAGCTTGGGTGGGTTGAAAATGAGACTTATTGCATATCCAGAGAAGGGAGAGAGAGGGGAGAGAGAGACAGAAATGGAGACAGAGACCCAGAGAGAGATGGTCAGTGCATTTTGAGGTTTAGTGTTGTGTCTGTGGGAGGGAAGCTACCCCTGAGTCTGCTTGTCCTTTGATGGACCTGTAGCGGCTACCAGAGGTCGACAGGTTAAACAGGTAAAAACCAGTATGCAAAGGGGTTCTTCAAAGTGTTTTTATCCCTGCCAAGGCAGTGGGAGGTGTACAAGTCTTGTAGTGTGGGCAGAGAGCAAGTTTCTGCATGTTTAGAATGTGTGGAATGGACAGAATGGGGATTAAAATGTGAAGGCACCAGAGGAGGTTCTACACCAGGGGTGTCAAACTCCAGTCCTGGGGGGCCGGAGCCCTGTGTATCTTAGCTCTTTCCTGGTTCCACCACAAATTATTCAGCTCAAGGGCTGTGTGGTAATTAGCACAAGGAGTTAAATCAGATGTGTTATATGGGGGGGGGACTCAAAGATGTGCAGGGCTCTGGCCCCCCAGGACAGCAGTTTGACACCCCTGTTCGAGACCATTTCAACTAGGGGCAGTTACTCTGGTTGTGGGGCCAGATGCATTTGACCTTTATTTTATGTTTGTGTTTTGCTTGTCCCCAGCGCACACAATTTTAGCCCACAAACATAAATATAACAATAATAGTAATAATAATACATTTATTTCAGACCCAAGTAGGATACATATTTAGGGGGACCATGCGTGTTGTCGTGGGGGTACTGCCCCCCCGAACTGCCCCAGTTATGGTGCCAAGACACTGGGAAACTGGGAGTTTCAGTGTGTCGACGCAGTATGTTAGCCACCTGTCAATGTGTTACCAATACAAGCCATAAACCTTTTGCCCATAACTGCTTGGTGATTTTTGGACCTTCATGAACCCTGTCTATGGACAATAATTCAGTAGAACATCCAAGTGCACAGATTCCAGTGAAGCCAATCAGTCATGGACTGATGTAATGTGAGCTGATAACATTGTTTGAAGGGTGACGGCGCATGATAACGAGTTTCTCGTCTACTCCGTAATGAGGTGTGCCTTTGTATCTCCGCAGGGCGGAGTTATAAGGGGCACATATCTGGCCCTTTCATACATGAAGAAACAAAATGGAGGTCATGGAGGGGTCATCATCAACGTGGCATCGATGGCGGGTATGTGCTTAATAGCCTACCACTAGGACGTGCTGATCGGATCCATGTGTGAATAGAAATGTCTGCATTTCGGACAACAGCAGAGATCATGCATACCAGCTAATGCGCAAGTGACCCAGCTGTACAGCATGAGCTGTTCAAATTAGCCTACAGTTGCAATGAGAGTTGCACAGATGATGGTAAAGACCTACCCCATTTGCAGTTTTCCCCATTAGGTTTGGCTGCTGCTTCTCTAAATCGGCGGTCTTTCAGTATGTCGGTAGCTATACATTCAAGATTCATGAAGTTTATTTGTCACATGCAGTTATACATGTATGACATGCAGAGAAACATGATCCTGAATCACTCCTGAGACTGTGTGTTGGTTTAAATAAAAACTTAAAAGCTAATGATACAATAGCTTAAATCTAACAAATAGATAACAAATAAGCAATTGGCACTTGTACTTAACTAAGATTATAAAGTAACCTTGTGTTTTGTTAGAACAGATGAGCAAATGATGTTTCGAGGAGACATATGTAGGAGAGCAGTGGCAGCTCCTGGAGCACAAAAGTGTTCTGAGGGCAGAAGGAAAAATGATTCGTTCAAGGAGATAACTAATCAGACTGTAGAGGAGGTGTGACCAACCAATCAGATGTTTTGGACCCACCTCCTCTACAATCTGATTAGTTATGTCTCTGAACCTATCATTGTTTTTTCTGCCCTCAGTACATTTTTGTGCAAGTAAAATTGCCATAAGCACAATGACAGCAATGAGGATAGCGTGTCCACAATAATGGTAAATTACAAGCAGAACCTGAGTGAGTGGATCTGAATTGAAATATACAATACTGAGATACACAATGTAGTAGTGCATTGTCAAGTGTGGGTACTAATGAACGTGAGGCATGTCTTGAGCAGAGGTGGAGAATTTAGGCCCAGAGAGTACAAATCGAGACCTAGATTTTGTTTCAACCAACCAGGTGAGTATAAAGAGTCAGTCACAGGGTACTCACCTGGTTGGTTGAAACAAAATCTAGGTCTTGATTTGTACTCTCTGGTCCTGAGGAGCCTTATGACCTGAGGATAAAAGCTCCTTCTATAGTACCATCTGGTAGGCTATCAAATGAAGCTAAGGATGGGTAGCTGAATCAGCTAGGAGGCTAAAGGGAGCCCATGGATGATTCTTGCAGGGATCCTTCCCCTGGTGACTGCCCCGATCTACACTGCCACCAAACATGGAGTGCTGGGGTTCAGCCGCGCCATCTCCGTAAGTAATTTCTCCATTTGGATTTTAGGGGGTGGGGTAAGTTCCTTCAGGGTGGGTAAGAACCAACAGCTGTAAATGGGCACTTCCTGTCTTTCGTTATATTGCATGTGCCCTCTGCCTGGGGTAGGGGATGAGGCAGCAGGCACCCTGGAGATGCCAGTCCATCACTGGGAACACGCTAGGCCAGGAGTGGGCAACCCTGATCCTGGAGTGCTGGTGTCCAGCAGGTTTTCCATCCTGCCTGGTCTATGATGAGCTGCACCTGATCTCAGGCAGACAGTAACCCATCAGATAGGGTGGAAAACCTGCAGGGTACTGGGATACAAGGATCAGGGCTGCCTACCTCCGTGCTAAACCGCAATACGTACAACGTAAAGCTCCCCTAACTTCATGAATGTGGTGCGAAAAAGAATATTAACAACCTAATATAACAACTTTGACAAGTGTCTCTCCGTGTCTCCCAGGATTTGTCCAGGATATGCGACTATGGTGTGAGGATCAACACTCTGTGTCCGTCTTTCACCGAAACAGCCATCCTCTCATCCCTGTACTCTGCGGACACCGTTAAAGACGTCCCCAGCCTCCAGGAGCTGAACCGGAAGATAATAGATACCGTAGGGATTCTGGAGTGAGTGTGACACAGTCCAACTGAGTTTCTGTCTCTTACTTTGAAGGATCTTTCACAGACAGCGGTGGTGTTGACTACCACTCAAAACACAAATTTGCACGGGGCTGCTGAGATTTGGGCCCCCCCTCGTGGCCAAAAAGAGTTACTACACTACATATTAAATAAATGCGTTCCTTATTTAGGAGCCGCTGAAACTGCATGTTCTGTTAACCAGGGACCTGTATCACAAAGCTGGATTCCTTGCTGAGGATAACTTTGAGGATGAGTAGTGGTAACTCTGGCTTTTCAATATCACAATGCTGGTTGTCTTTTTAAAGGAACACATCACCATGGTAACTCATACTACACGGCTAACCTTCTCCAGAGTGGGTTAACTATTAGGATCAGGATCTCACACTGTGCTTGAACCAGTCAATGAGATGAAGTTGGTACATTACCTCACATAGCAAATGGGATTTCCCATTTTCTGACCATTCAGGGTCAGAGCTGTATGTTCGATATTCAGTCTACCTGCTGTATTGTCTTTCAACAAGAAGGCCAGGTCATTTTTAATCACAGCTGTTTGATATCCATAGGCAGTTACTGAGTCAAGAGCGAATTGTCGACTTTTACACACTATGCGCCTCAGCACTCGGCGACCCGCTCTGTCACTTTACATGGTCTGACACTTTGTGGCCGAGTTGCTGTTGTCCATAATCGCTTCCACTATGCAATAATACCACTTACAGCTGACCATAGAAAATCTAGCAGGGAAGAAATTTCACAAACTGACTTATTGCCAAGGTGGCATCCTATGACAGTACCACGCTTGAATTCACTGAGATCTTAAGACCGACCCATTCTTTCACAAATGTTTGTAAACTGGACTGCATGGCTAGGTGCTTGATTTTACAAACCTATGGCAATACGTCGGAATGAAATGCATAGTTGCATTCAGTATGCTTTTATGTGCGTGTGCTCAAGTAGTAGTCTTTGTTTCGGTAAGAAAATCTGGTATGATTGATAGTGTCGTGATACCATTTATCTTGGATTTCAATTGTTTGGTGTAATTGAGCTAAAACTTATCTTTGAAGCCTGACTTTGTTGAACCAGCATTCGTGATACAGGCCCCATCAGGCACGATCTTCTGACTCTGCTTGCTAGCTATTTATTTAGTTTTTGAAAGTGCGTGGGAGTTGCACTTGCACAAAAATGTTCTGAGGGCAGAACGAAAAGTGATTGGCTCGGAGAGAGAACCAATCAGATTGTAGGGGAGGTGGGTACAAGCAAATGACTTTCTGAGTGGAGCCCCAGAAACAACAAATAGGCCTCTGTCCACAGCACCCTAATAATACTGCTGCATGTTGTAAGGTGTTACAGGAGAGTCGGAAATGAATGGCATTTCCCCATTTTATCTATTTATTTATTTACAGTGTTTCCGTGGTTGCTGAAGCATTTCTGCAACTGGCAACAGACGAGAGTAAGAACGGGTCGGTGCTGATGGTGACCAAAAAACATATTGGAGACGTGCCATTTCCCAAGGTCGCTGAAGATCTTTCCAGTCTGTCGTCCATGCTTCCGCTTTGAGCTACACTCCCGTTCTCTGCGAGGAGACGTGGAATGTGTGAGGTGCCGTCGACCGCTGCAGGTCGGGGTACCTGGGCATTTTTAACTTGCAATGTGAATCATATGACCTTCAGGCTTTCTGCTTTCTCTGATACCTAGTTGAGTAATTAAATAGCCCTTTTTTTGTATAGAACTCTGCAGCTGATTATAATCACCAGCAGTCACAAGTTGTCACTTAATGTCGAGGAAGCTTCTACATTGTGAATTTTATATTCCAGAATGTGTTGATTTGTTGTTTTGTCTGATTAACAATCAAATCTGCTCGATGCCCTCAGTGTTGCGCTTCTGCTGATTTCAGTAATTTTGCCTGCCTGCTCCAAAACTGCTTACAATCATACGCGGGCATTCATAAGAAGCTCAGCCTAGGCCAGGGGTCTCAAACTCCAGTCCTGGGGGGCCGGAGCCCTGTGTATCTTAGTTCTTTCACTGTTCCATCACAAGTGATTCAGCTCAAGAGCTGTGTGGTAATTAGCACAAGGAGTTGAATCAGGGGAATCCCAAAAATGTGCAGGGCTCTGGCCCCCCCAGGACTGGAGTTTGAGACCACTGGCCTGGATGGAGATATGCCTGGTTGACTCCTCGAAAGTGTGAATGTTTGTAATGTGCCGTTTACCTCACTTGTATGTCAGTGTAAACAAAAGCATTTGCTAAATTAATAAAAAAAATGTTAACATTGTCTTGTGTGGTTCAGTGGGTTGGGACGCTGTATTTGTAACCCGAAGGTCAGTGGTTCAAATTAGCAGAGGTGAATAGTTCAGGTCCAGAAAGTGAAAATCCAGACCAGGATCTTATTTCAACCAAACAGCTGAGTGCAAATTAGTCTAGTGATCATTGGGTCTCTGAGTGAGAAAATGCCTTAAACCCTTAGTTGCTCCAGTGACTTCTTGGCCCTGCATTCTCAGAAATGTGTGGCACATTGGATGAAATAAATAGGAAAACACTGGGTCTCCCAGCTTGTAGATAATGGTGAAATTCCACTAGAGGGTGCTGTTGAGTTACACGTCAGATTTCTGGGTTAAGACCAGGATTGCTTCTGGTTGTTTTATAATGACAGCACTGTGATGCAGCGCTGTGACCTTTAACCCCAGCAGACAGAAGTCTCTTCCCCCTTAATGGGCACTTTTTCGATTAGGGCAGTGCTCACCCGGAGTCTATCCTATTGCACGGAAATGACTCGCACACATACTGACACACTAGGGGCAAGATTGGCTCCTCAGTTCAACACAGAAAGAACGTGTAAAATCCTGCCAGGATTGTGCTGGGATGTGCAGGGAAGTGGTGAAAGTATGAAAGAGATGGAATCTCCACTAATTAAACATTTACTTTTAAATTAGGCAGATGCCCGCAGATCTGGTCTACATCTAATTCACGCTGGCTATAAGATATCCTGGCAAGCAAGATTCTGTGAGCACCCCCTACAGGCCAGTCAGGTGCCTGCAGGTTGCCAGCCAAGGAGGGTGTGCACCACTCATCCAATCAGCTCGTCCCCTAGAACATCATGTGACCCATAGGATGCAAACAGATTCACTCAGTACTGCATGGAGGGAAAATGGGGCCTTCAGATGCACCCAGACTAATGACCAAATTTGGAATACAAGGAGGGGAAAAAGTTTGCGGCACTGGTGCATTTTTTGGCAAATTATACTTAATAAACTTTTTCACTCACCGGGCCGGTGTGTCTGAGTGTCTCTATGCGGCTGGCAGCATAGCTTGGGTCGGCACTGTAAATTGTCCTGCAGGTTGTTTTTAATGGGATTATAATGACAGTTATGGTTCAGGAGAATTGATGCCCGTGACTTTTACGAGGTGCCGGTGAAGGGGCGGGCCTTGTCCCTGCCCGTAAAGCCAAGAGGAATGTTAATTGGTCGAAGCTGTGACCCCGCCAGGCCTCGCCCCCATCCACCCTTTGTAATGGCCTCTCTCTCCTCGGGCTTCCGTTGTGCCCCCTTGAGGTCCAGAGCATGACGGGAACTGATTTAAAAACCACAGGCTCCCCCCAGGCCCATTAACTAGGCCGTGGCCTCTCCCCGAGCTGCTGGCTGAATCGGGGGACACGCACAGATCCTGTATGCCCGAGAGCCTATTCTGGGACTCGCCAATTAGACGCAACAACTGGCCGGTGCTTTCTAGCGTCAGTAGGTTTTTGGTTTTTAACCTTTGTTTTTACTTAAACCAAATGTATTTCGGTCCTGTTAGCGAACGGAGACTTCGTTGTAAATATATTTTGGGCATGTTTTAAAATATACATTGAGTGTATATTTTTGTAATTAAATTACAGATTTCTATTCCAGTGTCAGGTCGGTGGGACCTATGACTGTCCTCTATTTTTTTTAAAGGTGTCTAGACACCCTTCGCGAAACAGTCGGAGCTCTTCGCTGCTGCAGCCCTGTAAGCACCAGCTTAGCAGACGACTTGCAAACAGAGGAACTCTTATTATTGCGCTGTGTCTTACAGATGCAGATTCAAGGACGCAGACATACCGATAGCTCGCTCAGAGTTAAGTCCATGATGATGGGGGAGTTGTGCATGTTGGGTGTATTGTTTGTATGTGTGTGTGGGGGGGGGGGGTAACCTGAAGTTCGTAATCTGCTGCATAACAACCTGCTGCCCTTAGCTTCATTCTCACTACAGACTCATTTTTCTGAGGTTTCCTTTTATTCTCCCTAAACCACTACAGGCCTACCAAAGACTCCCAACCCGGTCCTCCGGTGACCCCTAGCCGGTCCACATTTTTGCTCCCTAACAGCTCCCATTGGACCTGTACCAGGTATTCGGTGTTCCTGTTTGGCTGGGAGGGAGCAAAAACATTGACTGTCTGGGTGTCCCCAAGTTAAGAAACTCTGCACTAATCATTATTATCATCTTTACTGTCATTCATCTTATTATTTATTTTTATTATTATTTACCACAGGATTGATCATTAAAACAGATCCAGGTGTCCTGAGTAGTGATGTAGGATGTCTGTGAGGACGTGCCCCCAACCCCTCCACTCATGAGGGCAGAGGATAATGAAGGTGAGGACTGCATATGGTAGGGAACCTAAGACCTGATGGTACCAGACCTGTGTATCTAGGCCCTGGATCACATCATGTTGACGTTATGAGAAGGTGACTTCTGGTGCTCTTATGTTGTCTTACACAGTAGCATGAAATGGCAGTGACCTCATAGTACACATTCAGCACGTGGCATGTGGCAAGTGTATTCGCACAGCTTATTCTCCACGTGCCGCCCTGGACATAACCATCTATAGAGCGTCGGGTTCCCCTTATTGGGTCTTATTGGACAGAATCGCCGCCCCCCCCCCCCCCGATTCATTTTACCCTGAGCTGTTTTTTTCCCCTCCTTTTCACGTGCGGAATATTCCAGAACAGAACATGTGACTTGAATAAATGGCACATGGAGTAAATGGCGCTCCGTAATACCAGAGCCCCAGATCTGCAAAGTCATACTCCACGGAGAAGATGGAGATTAGAGGCACTGATCATTCTTTGGATGTACTGTAGAAGTCCTGGCAGCACAATCCCAGCATTCCCAGCCAATTAATACAAAAGATTCAGACACAGAATACAAATATAAAACAGTAAAATGCTGCTATATACCTATATTTTGTACCAGGTTTAACTAAACATACAATTTGTGACTACTTAAATATGTTGTACTGTCTTGTCTTGTACTATACTATATTATACTATACTACACCATACTAAACTGTACTGTATTGTACTGTACTATACTATACTTCACTACACTACAAACCGTAGACTTATTTTCTATTCTATTGTCCCAGCTCCGACACTGAAACACACACAATCCCAAAAGCGCTCTGGAGCCCAAGTGTCATACATGGACACGGTCATTTAATAAGAGGCACAGTGAAGACCAAGACTGAGTGAAGAAGACCAAGACTGGCCGAAGTGTAGCGAAGGTAAGATGGATGGCGGGGGTGTAACCTGACCTCCCCCTGAACATCATGGCCTTTGATTACTCAGCCCTGCCAGAAGGCATTAAGTACAGCCAATGAGACAGCGGCTCATCAGCCTACCCCCCCCCCCCCCACTCTGAAATGCGTATCACATAAACTCAGGTCTGTCGCTACGTGACCGCAGTCCAATTGATGCGACGATAGCTACTTGCTGCTCATATCCCGCGCACCACAGTACAGTGTGAGGTCGTGTATCAAAAGCTGCATACAGCTGAGCTTGTAGGATGGTTGACAGGGCAGGAAAGCAGCCCCCACCAAATGATCATACTTTTCGCCAAAACCTTACAGGTTGTAAAGCTTAATTCATGGACAGAAAAAAAGAATGAAACGGACAGAGCTAATTATACATAATGGTGGGTGGTGCATGTTGTCATCTCCGTCATTTATGTTATAAACTCACTGAAACTGCTTGTAGACAGTAGTAAGAAAACCTGCCTCACGAGTATCATTTAATATCCATTAACTTCAGATAAACATATATTTATTATATGTCTGCCAAATATTTCCATCCATCCATTCATCATCCAGTCAGTATATTGCGATACCAACGCCTGTACGTCAGTCAAATCTGCAGTAGTACAAAAGAGGCATATATAATATTTTAATTTATCCACTAGATGGCACTGCATAGATTTGTAAGGCGATATTACTGCTACATGAGTAGGTTCGGGTCTCTTACGGCATGTTTACTTAAGCCTATCTAACTTGCGTTGGACTGTAGACGCACCCATAGGACTCCATAGAGAGGGTGATGCGGGTATTAGTGTATGCAAGTTTATTTATATCATAGCTTTTAAATTCGTATCATGATCAGTACTAAGAGAATGCTATTCTGGCCCTACTGAATATATAGAGTAACTGTCTCAGGTACACTAAAAACCTGCAATAGCATAAATGGGAAGCACTGACGTATTGAATTTAGGACTGTCGCCTCGAGTCAGGATGTCTTTCTTCACGGGAACGACGCAAAGCCAACTTTCCAGACTGAGGAGAATTCCCGCGCTGGAAACAAAAAAGCACTTAATTGTAATTCTTAACCGATACGGAACAGCGCAGTAATTAGAACAAGCATCTCTTATTAACGTTACATACTCCCGATGCATCAAAATTACATGTCTACGGAGTAAAATATACATAAAAACAAAGCACAACATTCGCTTTTTCTATATATAAGCTTTCACTGAAGGCGCACGTGTGATTTCCCAATTTACCCATTTATCCCGGTCGGCGGCGCATTATATAAAGCAGGGCCGCGTTTGAAACACTTTAATTGTGTTTTGGTAATGTCAGTGCTGAGGATAAACTTGCGGTGCTGCGGCGTTACAAAGCGCCCCGCCGGCTGCTCCTGTCCCGGCATACAGACTCCCCGTCACCGGACTGATTTGTAGACTAAACACGGCGAATATTCACCAGATCCCGGCAAACACGTCCCGCCGTTAAAGAAAGATGACATCGGTCTGATTTAGGATACCTTTGCTATTTTGAAATCAGTGCAACATCAAAATACAAAGTGGACGATTGTTCAAATTTATTTTTTATATTTTCATGTATTATTACTATTATTAGTAGTATTCGTAGCGGTATTAGACATAGTAGTGGTAAGGCTTTACTTGACGGGACACAAACAATATACTATTACTTATGCATTAATTAACCACAAACTAAGTCTTAGTTACATACCGAATTAACGTTAATTCATCATTAATGAATCATGACGCATTTTTCATCCCAAGCAGTTACTTTTTTTTTTACTTTATCTGTTCATTCTGACAACCTTTGTGAACTACTTAAGGAACAAGTAATGAATAACACAAGTGAAATACTGATCGCATGTTTGTTCATCATTAATGTATCGTGACGCGTCCTGTCAAGTAGCAACTATACTTGTTCATGATTTGTACTTCAGTAGTAACTGAGTTATTACTAAGTATCTGTGCCTCCTCAAGTAAAGTGTTACCACAGTAGTAGCATTGTTGTTTTGCCGTTGTTACTGTTATTATTATAAAGACATATTGCAGCAACATCTTTTATATGTCTTTTTAGTTTTCTGGGCTCTTTCTCCAAGGCGATGCAGTGGCACCGGGCGCAGAACCTCACGCGTCTTGCCCGTGCCTCGCCTGCTGGACTTCTGTCTTCCAAGCTGATAACGGGGCCCTTGAATCTCGACATTAATCAAGAGGGAGGAGATAGTACAGAAAAAGGGGGCAGTAGATGGGGATTTTTTTAACCCCCTTTTTAATTTCTCTTATCTGCCGCGCTCTCTGGGGGAGTAGGGACCGCTAATAGGCTGCGTGGGGGGCGGAGCCTTCATGCCAGTACTAAATAATGTACTGAGCCGCTATAGGCTCGCGGCTTCCAGTTTTCCGCCTTCTCACGAGAGTAAGATTTTAATTTAACACGTGCTGCTTTTCCACTGCGGCCCCAGTGTCCAGGGTATTTATGATCAGGGTTTAACCCTTTCGCTTACTTCGCCCTCTCTGGAG
This sequence comes from Gnathonemus echidnorhynchus, assembly GCA_026776725.1. Lineage (NCBI taxonomy): Eukaryota > Metazoa > Chordata > Actinopteri > Osteoglossiformes > Mormyridae > Gnathonemus > Gnathonemus echidnorhynchus. The sequence continues at coordinate 1,299,491 of JAODJU010000063.1, forward strand.
GGTTCAGAGGAACAGCACGCCCAGTCACAAGGAAAGAAATATTTATGATGTGTTTAGAGAAACCAAACAACAGCGTGTTTCCCCTGAAAATATAGATGGGGGGTGGGAGGCAATGGGTTAATCAAGGAACACAAGAACGTCTTGTAAGTTTGTCGTTTAGGGAGAAACAAATCACTTCTTTAATATGTGGATGTGTTGAGCAGCAGTGAGCTATATAAAATATATAAGCGATATGTTGTTTTAAATGGGTATTTGAATTTCGTGTAAACTTAAATTGGTATAGGGTGAAAGGAGTCTTGGGAATGATGTAACAGGAAGCCCTCACGGTCATGTGACAGTGGTTCACAGGGGCCACGTCTGTCACGGCACACGGGTCATGATCAGAAGCTGTTACCCATGATGCACGGCGCCCTGACCCGTGTCTTGACCCGCACACACTCACACACATAATTATATATACCGACACAGTTACCCATCATGAACACAGATGACTCACAAAGATATTCAAACCACAGACCATATAAGATGACACAAACACACAATAATAATACAGAGCTACACACAAGCACAACAAAATACCTAAAATAAAACAGGCTGCAGCTAATCTCATCGTTAGGGCATCCACTACCTTATTTCAAAGGCCATTGATGCTGTCAAGCAGAATCCATTAGGCCTGGGGGGGGGCTCTCCTGTGCCCCCAGAGGCCGGGCAGACGTGGAGGCAGAGAGTATCCCAGCTTGTCATTCTCAGCTAATACTCCTCTTAAGTTGCACCTCTTAAAGCTCAAGGTGCAGCATATTATCAAGGCTTAACAGAGAGATCGTACGGCCGGGGGGGGGGGGCTGTAAAGAGACAGAGAGAATCTGTGGGAAAGAGCTCCACTGCTGACTTTATATCGCATCTTCACTCAGGCCCCGTAGCCTGGCTCCGACATATAAAACGTGGTGTAGACCTTCATGTTTGGTGTATGACATCTTGTTTTTTGCTTACCACCATGTTTGGTGTATACCATCCTGTTTTTTGTATACCATCGTGTTTGGTGTATAGCATCTCTTTTTTTCGGTATACCATCCTATTTTTGTATAACATAGCATTTGGTGTATAGCATCTATATTTTTTGTTTTTTTGTCATGTTTGGTGTATACCATAATGTTTTTTGTATACCATCACATTGGTTACATAACATCTTGTTTTCGGTATACCATCGTGTTCAGTATATTCCATCCTGTTTTTTGCATACCAACTTGTTTGGTTTTGTTTTTTTTGTATACCCTTGTGTTTTGTGTATACCATTGTGTTTGGTATACAGTCATGCGCCGCATAACAATATTTCCATCATCAAGGGACCACATATACGATAGTGGTCCTATAAGATTGTAATGGGGCTGAAAGCTACACTAACATCATAGCACAATGCATTACTCGTGTTTGTGGTGATACTGCTGTACAGAAACCTACTGCGTTGCCATTTGTGTAGAAGTATGGCACATTCAGTTATATACAGTACATTAAAATCATTATTTTAGAGTGAAATCTTTCAACTTTATAACAATTTAATGTAAAACGATATGCCGTGTTACGCATAGTAAGTAAGTACACTCTATGATGTTCGCACAATGAAAAAAATTTCCTAATGACACATATCTCAAAAGGTGTCCCTGACGTTAAGTGATGCATGATTGCATATAATCTTGTTTTTATTTTTATATATCATCGATGGTTAATGTATAGCATTTCAGTTTTGGTATACCATCATGTTGAATGTATAAAATTTTGTTTTTTTTGTATACCATTGTGTTTGGTGTTTAGAATCTTGTTTGGTGTATTGCATCTTCTGTTTTACATACCACCTTGTTTGTTTTGCATAGCGTCTTGTTTGATGTATATTATTTTGTGCTGGTGTGGCATTCTGACAGAGCAATTTTCGGCTTGCTAGCATCTGTGTCGTACCTTCCCAGAAGATGCATGCAAACTTATAAGACAAACTTTCTAAGAGCAAGTTATTGTGACAGACAAGCTGGTTTCCTGAGGGGATAAAATAAGATCATGAACGCAATTAAAATTACGGACCTGGAATCCACAGCTACATTGGTGGAATTTCCCCATAATGCAAATTCTTGTTCGGGGGCTTTTGTGACTCTTTCAGCACTTTATGGGCAAGATAACTGTTGGTTTAAGTCTAGCAGCTGTAAATCTCAGGGGAGAAAACTAAAATTTGGTAAATTAAAAAAAAAAAAATCATTGTTTATAAACAGAAAATTTAGCACTATTTAAGCCTGACATTGTATTTATATAAAGGTTTTAAGACATATTATGTAAAACATATAAAAAAAATAAAATAAATAAGATAATATCTAATCATTATTTTCAACATATTAAAGAAAATCAACATTTCATTTTGTCAGCTGAGTATTTACGTTAAGAAAGATCACAATTTCAGTGTGATGGCTGAGTTGTTAAGGGTGGTGGGGGGGGGGTGATTAAGTTTCTTGCCCCCCCCTATCCTTGGCTATAGCAGGCCTATCTACAGCACCCAGGAAGCTGCTGGACCTTGGTGGAGCCAGAGTTCTGCCCATCCATCATCCTTATCAGGGGAGTCTGGCGGCACTGGAGTCCCAGGCTGTGGGGCCTGCACCGACGTTAGGGCCCGCTGAGAGCAGGGCTCTGGGTCCGGCAGACACCGAGTGGGGCATTACCGTGATAAGGCCCGATACAAACAAAAACAATCACCCTTACCCTGGACATCAAAGGATGCCATTTCAATTTAGCAGGCAGTGGAAAGGACGACTATAACTGTTCCATCAAAGACCCCACGGATAATCCAGGATAAAGATGAGGTCGTAGGGACGTAATGATTAAGAAAATGGAGTTCATGAAGAAATAGCTATCTAGCCTTTGCCGTAAAACAAACACACAACAAAGCCTGACTGTTGAAAATATGGATTTCAATGGTCAACCAGCAGAAAAGCAGAACATAAAGTAAATCGGAATGTTCCAGTCAAAGATGCATTGAATCATAATACAGTTAATGACTATTATGATACCCCAGGTAATGTTTGGTAATATATTGATCTTGTGACCATCTCTGCCAAAGGATCCCACACAAAGATGCAGAGCCAATGGATCTGAATGCACACCTGAAATAAAATCAGCTGGAGAAACACAGTTATAACAAATGCGATTAAAGGGTGCTGTTTGCCTTCCAGAATAAAGGAACAAACGTTAATCTCGGGATAAAAAAAAACAGCATGATTACAGTGAAGAAAGAATTGGAAAAAACAGGCACAATTTCTCTGGGGGGGAAATCTCATTTGCTAGCCGAGTGATGTTACTTCAGTCAACAAATTAATAAAATCTAAAATACTGCAACAAAAGGCCAAACAGCAGGGGAAAGTAAAATGTCATTGTGGAGCCGGTGAAGATCCGATTTTGATAACATTAAAGAAAATCTTCCTTTTTGTGGTCTCCGTCTGTTATGTGCCTTTTAAATTCCAGCTGGCACAAACCAGACAACCATGCCTTTGAAGCCCAACCGAATCATTAGAGAAACCTATTTTCTGACATGTCTGGCACTACAAACCCTGTTTCTTCTAAATCAGTGCAGAAAGTAATTGCAGTAAATACTCCTATCGACAGAATGCTAAACAGAATATTTCCATTGTCAGACTGAAATTTGTATAATGTAGTCTTCACTTGCTTTTGCAGAAAGCTGATGCTTATTTTCATAAACCTATTTTTTTCCAATTATTTATGAATTCACAGAATCATGCGTGCAAAATATTTAAGCTGGTGTAAAAAGTAACTTAAAATAGGCTGCTTTAAGAATTGCAAACTGCTAAATCTTACATGGAGACAGTTTCAGCCTGTGCATTTAGAATATACAAGTAGAGTGTTGATAAGGTTCCGTCTGATTTGTTGTTCTTGCGCATGGAATAGGTGTGCTTGTATGTGTGTTGGCTCTGCTGTTTTCTAATAACTGTGGTCCATAGTAAGGAAAGCCTTCTCCCCTCACACAGAATCTGTTTTCAGCTCCACAGGCCAATATGAGCAGCTAATTAGAAGCACCTGGAATTGTGTGTGAAGACTGTGCCATTACTGCCTCTGTCTACAGGTACAGGATAATTTGTGCTCGCGCTGAATACCTAGTGATGTCACATCGCAACTATTTGTGCTACACGCTACTTCAGATTTTTGCCTACGTATTTTCGTTACGCCTGGATCTGAACCGAGAGAGTCCGCCGTCATATTTGGACTCGTTTTCAGCGCTGTAATGATGCAGACCTCAAACAACAAACAATAACTCCGGGTCGCTTGTCAGGGATTCTTCTGCTCAATTTCAGATCTGTTTAAAGCTGTCAAAGCATCATTGGAGCATCCACGCCAAACCAGATACAGATGTGAATTATCCCAGGAATTAAGTGGAATCACTGTATAAATTCTTTGATCTCTCACTGTCACTTCCTATACAAATCAGGAGGATGCGTAAGCCACCAACCTTCAGCTGATGTTAAGACATTTTCTTTTATTCCAGACATTACTTTTAGCTGTGTGACTGATCTCCTACTTTTCTCCAGTTCGGTCATTCCAATAAATCATCAGGATAATGGTCAGTTGTGAAAACGGTTCGTATAAATGTTACATAATGCTTTGGGGTGAGCCGATGATTGGAAAGAGCTTCTAGAAGCGGGAGGATTGGGTGTAAATCTAGGATGGAAGACCAAAAATGTAGAACAATGGCTAGTTAAAGCCAGCAGGCCAGATGTGGCCAAGTGCCATTGAAGCAAAAGACAGATTTACTGCCGTTTCTTTAATAAGGTAACATCCTTTTCACTTGTGGACTTTTAAGAACGTTTTTCTACCACATGTGAAGAAACAGGAAACAGTAGTTCGGGAGAAGGAATGGGACAGAAATGTCTTGAATTTCAGACCGAGCACGTGAGGAGAGCTGATCTTGAGAAACGCTTGGACGGCTTTCTCCTGAGTAGCTTTGAGTAGCTAGAATATGTCCCAGCCGACTATGACAAATTACAGCTGGAGCTTAAAGCTACCCTCGAAACGGCAAGCTGTGGTTTCCAAAAATCAGCGAATGCAAGAGACACATCACCGAATTCATCTAGAAGCCACAGATTTGTCCTGTTAAAGGAACAAGATGAAAATCAGTGAGCAAAAAACAGGAATGATAGTAAATGCTACAGCCAAGTAGCTAATGAACATTAGCATGGCTACGATCAAGGGCTAACTCGCCGCGGTGCCTGGAGGTGACCTTGACGCCTTGCGGCCCCCCGTGACAATTTTGACATGGTCAGAAGGCTCAAGATTCCTCCCGTGACACATGATTGCCCCTGGGAGGCAAAAGTGACCGATGATTGTGTATGGCAAAACACAAAATTGAATTTCCGCAAAAGTGATGTAATCCCATGCTCCGGGTCAGGCAGCGATGTTATTATCTCAGTTCCAGGCTCATTAATCCAGCTCAGAGCGGCCTGATGACAGGGTTTCCACCCTGTCCCAGCCGCTCTAACCTGCCAGCTGATTTAGGAGGGTTCCTAGCACTGGTATGTAAACCATTTGCCACAGGAATGTATAAGCAAGCCATAAAAATAGGATTTGAGCTGAGGCACGCAAGACAGATCGCACCATAAAACAATGCGTCCAGCCCCAGCGGCGGTAAGCAAATGGTATCTCAGCACCCATTGGGAGGATGTCGGGTTCACAGTTCAACAAAATGACAGACCATAGATTTGAAAGAGGCATGTTTAAAGATGCAAAGGGATTATTCGGCCAGGACGGCTTAAATCTCTTTTTCAAATAAACTAGGTGTAATGTATGGCACTCAAGAAGTGTCTCAGAAACAGCACAAAGCACAATGAAGACTTTGGGTTAGGATTTTCAGGTGAGGTTCTGTACCGGTTAAGGCCTATAGCAGGGTTATTCAACTCGCGGTCCTCGAGGTCCGAGCACTGCTGGTTTTCCAGCCTTCCTTTACCAGTCAGTCAGGTGTGAAGCCTCTGGCCAATCAGAATCAGTAATTATTAAACAACTACCTGGGAGAACTGAAAACAAGGCCTGGATTTGGAATCGAGGTCCAGAGTTGAAGAACCCTGGCCTATAGGGAGGCTGTCCTTGATGACTCACTCACTATGACACGATGCACCAGTCTGAGGTCAGATTCGGCCGTGAGACGAAGCCGCTGGACATTTCTGCCCTGGTGTTATGGCTGCTACCCCTTGTAAATGCAGCTTGACGCTACGAAAATGGGCAAGGAGGCAACGTTTGGGAGACAGTTCATACACCGTCAGCGTCAAACCACATGTGAAAACCACTTTGGTGAAAAAGACGGTAGGTGAATCTCAATACCAAGAACACAAGCACCGCACTTCTGGTCTTGGCAAGACCAGTCTTGCTAACTTGCCTTCCAGGAACAAACTTGGGGACCAATGAATCATGGGATTGGTCTCGTTTGGCGAGGATGCGACCGATGTGTCCTCGATATTCGGGCCGCAGCAAGACCAGCATCTGGGGATTTTTACCATCCTCTGTATTTGTGTTCTTAGCACTGAAACTGGTCTTGTTGACATAAAACGGGTACAGGAGACCACAAGTACAGTCAAGTACGCATATTGAAAAACTCCCAGTGTCTGTAATGAAGAAACAAGGAATCATGTGTGTCATTGTTAGAAAGATTAATGGTGATAGAGTCAGAATTGAACCCTTGACCTTGAAAGAGCGGAATAACATGACCTCTGAAACCGCATCATAAACTGCAAGTGCCGCATCTCCAATGTCACGTGCTTAATCGATGCGGCCAATGCGTTAAACGATGTTCAGCGACGTTTGAATCAGCACATTTATTTCCATACATCCTTCCATGTTCTGTAACCACTTGTTGTATTCAGGTACGCAGGAGGTCCTGAGCCTATCAGGGAAGCTACAGGTGCAAGGCAGGGAACAGCCCAAGATGGAGCACCAACTCATCACAGCGCACTCACACACCATACATTTTTATTTATTTATTTAAAAGGGACATACAGAAAAGGGACAGTCCCTAGAGCAATTGGAGGTCAAGGGATCCAATTCTGAAATCACTCTGCCAAGTCAGGGATTTGAACCAGCGAACTTCCAACCACAGGCACAGCAAATTGACCCTTTGGGGCTGTAAAGAGAAAGGGGCTGCCACAGTTAGCAGAGGATGGTTTCGATCCATCGACCTCTGGGTTATGGGCCCAGCATGCTTCCGCTGCGCCACTCTGCTGTACAACGTAACATATACAACGTGCTAAAACATAGGCTTATTTTTATACTATGAAGTAAATGTATCATTATTTTAAACAGTATTATGTTTTACAGTAACAGAATAATAAACAGCGACAACCACATGTTTGAGCGATGTCCTGCACTGAATTAAATACTTTTCTTTTAAGATACGTCAAATAAAAGGAAAATTACAGCGATGCTGCAAAAGAAAACCGGCAAGGCAATAAGAAATGACCAAAGCCTCCATACTTGAATTAGTGATGCTCCTAAGTATAGCCTGATTAGATGTGAGTGTTTAGTTCTAAAAGAGGTGTAAATGGAGTGTGTTATTACTACAGAAATACTGACAGAAGAGGCACGAAGTGGAGCGAGAATTTATACGTTAAAACATGCGGTGTGTCAGTTTCACGTACGATAAAATACACACTGTCTCACGCAGCTCCGAGGTTGTGCGTCAACGGGACTGCAGAGGGGGGAAAAAAGAAAACTGTGATGGGGGGGCAACAATACCTCCCAGCCTCCCCTCATTGTGGTTTCCGTCCTCTTGACATCATCCTTAATAAAAA
>JAODJU010000063.1:1309509-1320801 GCA_026776725.1 Gnathonemus echidnorhynchus
CATGATGACACAAACAATTACAGGGGAAATTCATAACACGGCCAAGATGCCTTCCCATGACTTATTTTCGACCATTTCCGCGTGTTTTCAAGCATCAGGAGAAAGAAAGGTCTTGAGGAGAGAGGGGGAGTATGTTTGTGTGTGTCTTGGGGTGGGGGGTAGGGGAGTGTACGAGGTGGGGTCATCAATGGCTGCCAGTGTACTTGAGTGCCGCCACTGATGCGTAGCTGGGATGAAAACATAGAGGCACGTCCAACTCGGTGGGACAACCGATGGCTGGCAGTGCTGAGACATGTCACCTACAAAGAGCGCTGGGAAAATATGAGCAGTGTTGGGTTTCATATCTGGATAGTTGACGATTTAATCGGCTGTGTCAGAGTTTGCTCCTACTCACGAGAGTGTGTGCAGGCCCACTGGTGCCTATGGGAATCGCCATGGAAAGAACACGCGCTTGTATTTTTGGGACTGTAAAAATTGCTTCGTCATCGTTTATTATTGTAGACCTGTCACCATACCGGTTTTAAAATATTATCCACCTTGTATATAGTCTTAGTACTATACGATTATTACACTATTATTTTACATTGTAACCAATTTCAGAGGCTACAGCTACCTTTGCTTAGGAAAATGTATCCCATTTACTGGAAACGCCGGGTGGAACCATTGTAAAAAATGAGCGATATGTTAAATCAAACGTGCTATAACACTAAATGCTTCATTGATAAAATTCGTTTTACACAATCACGGTGCTCAATTAATTAATACAGTGATGAAGCGGCGATTCTGCAGGACGGATAGCGCGAAGGTAGCGGGAACTAGGCCTATTCCGCGAGACCCAGCCGCCCCTTCAGGACCGCGAAAGGACAATCTCCTGACAATTTATTTAATTTGTAGCGGTAATTATGGATTTTTTTTCCACGAGGATATAAAATAGTGTTTTCAACCCTGTGTTCCCTGGCATTAACAGAGGAGACAGTAAAAGATGTAGCTAACTGCTTTAACATAAACAAAAGGTCTGTAGGGAGGCTTTTTATGGAATATGTGTGTTTAACTGGAACTTGACACCTCTGATTTATTGCTATATTTAGATAAGAAATGCAGTAAATGGTTTCTAAATAGCGTCAAGGTCATGTAATGTAATAGGATAATGTTTTAGCCCGATAAAGATAAGATGATAGCGCGCGGGGAAGAATGCTACTTGAAGGAGGCACGAGGAATGAACAATACCAAGCGCGAGAAAGTGATAACCGGCGCGTTCCTTTCAGCTGCCTCGAGATGATTAAAAATACTGTACGCGCGAGCAGCAAACACTCAAACCTGCCCCTATTTGGAGATGCATCCTTATTTTACTGTTACATCTCAATTTGCCCTAAGAACACGTCGCCTTGTATTTATACTTAACGGTAATTGATAGTATTCGGTAGTTTTGAATAGTCTTTAATAGGTTTTAGTACTGTTCAAAATGTTTAATACTGTTAATAGTGCAATAGTAGCCGTGTAGTTTTAGAAAGGTCTACATGAACTGACAAACTCGAAATTTAAGGACACTTTCTACAGAGATCTACCACGAGGGAAATATTCTTATTTTTAGCCGATTAATAAAAAGAAAAAAAATTGAATACCGAATTATTTCTGGAGTATGTAACTACATTTATTATAAAACTGCACAGACGTAAATTGAATATTAGGTTATTATTGTATACTATGACTAACTATTTTTTTTTGTAAACGCATCGTTTTAAAAATGCTGATTATACAACCATGTCAGGTTGAAAATGTAGGTTACAATAAAACACAAAATTCGCATTGTATTTTCTGAAACTAAATATTCAATTAGGCGCACTCGCTGATAATTATTTGCTTTTCTAAAATAATTTAAAAATATTTTAAGTTATTAAAACTCCCTTTACAATCCAATACTCATATTAACAAATTTTAGTTTACTTGCAGAATTTAGAGATACGAACAATTCGCACTTTAAACATAGTGACGGCTGTACCAGCACAGATAATAATATATTGCATTTAACAGTATCCAACTAAATTTAGAAAAAAAAAGTAAATTCGCCGCAAAAAAAAAAAAAAAACTTCCGCTGTAAAACATATAATAACTTGTTTACTCTAGGAGACTTTAAAAATCTGCAATTAATTCGCGACTGTTCGTTGAGTAATTTATTTGCACATTCGTGAGTTCTAAGTCATGCAAAATGCCTTCGCCAGTTTAATGAAGTTGCCAAAGCCCTTGAGGAGTTGGTGTGAGTCCCAGCCCCCGCGCCGCCTTTAAACTTAAATCACCCGGCTATTGCCCTCACAATGCAGGTTTCCTGCTGACGGATCACAGCGAAATATTGTACATAAAAAGCACACTTCCCAGAACGTTAGTTCACTACAAAGCGACGCGATAAGACTCAATTTATACGGTTACTTCATATGATATAGGATTTCGTTACACTAGGTACTTAGACGTTTAATTGCAAGGACATTTTGTTTCTGACGAACCAATTTCGTATTTGTTTTTCACATTAGGTCATAGATTTTTTACCCAAACAAAGTTATAGACCACACTGTTGATTTAAACTAAAATACAAACGCAAAAATACATAGGATCCCGCACCTACTCTCCTTGGACCACTAATTATTCGTAATGAAATTTAGAACAACTTTTAAAACAAAAAAAAATAAGCATTTGAAATATTATAGCCTACAACTGTAAATCTTACATCACAAATCTAGTAGTATACACACCCCTTCGACACAAATGAAACTAGTGAATTCAAAAGGATGCCTTTTTTATTTTAGTTTTTATTTCCGTTGAGCACCAAGGTATGCATTTAATTTTAGGCTATCACACTCTCACACAGAAATGCACGCGCGCGCATGTATGCGTAGGCTACATATGCCGCTATTAGCACAGCTGCTTGAGGCGTAGCCACCAAATCAGTGCCCTTAATCATCACTACAGTCTTTCAGGGTAGAGTAATGTCGTCCAGTGGTGTGCAGCTTTGCCAGACGAGAACCCCCCCTCCCCACCCCAACGAAATCTCCTCCCAACTTCTTATCTGAGACGGCCATTGGCCGGTCGGAGGCTCCTCGGCTGTCAAGGCAGTATAAACTGCGACTTGGCCATGCACGGAAAGGGCCGCATTTCCCGCACGCGGATGACTTTGCTGCGCGGAAAAGGAACTTTCCCTTAGCTGCACGGGACGTAGATCTGTCATATTTACACACTACTTCTTTAAATACAACATTATGACAGCGATCCACTATACCATCCGACTTCCAAAGTAAATCAATTGTAATGCATGTATCTTTGAATGATATTTCGCAGAAGCAGCAGCTGATGCCTTGGATAGGTACCCAATTTATTTGCTTTTGTATCTTAGTGTTTATATAAGGACAGTCGGAACCTTTAGAGGAAAACGGAGAATATTGAAGATACTGAAGACACTGAAGACTGGGGAAGACAATTATTCGGGCTTTTCTAAGTTTCGAAATGAATCTCATTGGGAGCTATCAGCACCACCATCTGATGCACGAGACGTTTCCCTTCGTGCAAAGGTGTCATCAAGATAACCCTTACTTCCAGAGCTGGGTGGTAAACCACGCAGAGGTACAGCCAGATTTCCAGATCCAGACCTCCTACACTTCAGAGTTCATGGCGTCGGGGCCTGCACATGACACCCAGCTGGATTCCCTGGCCGGGCGGATGGGGAAGAGACGAGCATCCGGACCGAAGAAGGAGAGACGCCGGACGGAGAGCATCAACACGGCCTTCGCCGAGCTGCGGGAATGCATCCCGAACGTGCCCGCGGACACAAAACTATCTAAGATAAAAACGTTGAGACTGGCAACGAGTTACATCGCTTATTTAATGGACGTGCTGGCTAAAGATGCAGGTGAGACGGAAGGATTCAAGGCTGAAATCAAGAAATTTGACAATAGAGATTTGAAGAGGAAACGAGAAATGGTGAGTTTATATTAAGTTATTGAATATGTATTGCAACCAGTTCTATGAAATTTTATAGTTTGGTGCTATTAAATATAACTATCGCTAAAAGTAAAGCAAGTAAACAAGAAACATAATAGTAAGTTATAAATACCCTATTTCATATTTACAATATTTTTCAAGAGTGCCACATTTTCTATGTAATATAGGGTACTATTAGTGTATCAATTATAAAGTCAAAATGAGAACATATTGTGAACTTATTTTATATTTAAAACAAAACAATCGCTATACATGAAGCAATAACTGGCAAATAATTATTCCGAAAGCTGTACAGTATGAATCATTTAACCCCGTTTAAGTCTTAAAATTTAAAATATTTGAAGTATTATTTAACAAGTGCCACTGTATTAACGCAGGGACTTTGTAATTATTTGTAGTAAGTTTTGGACTTTTAAACGAGTTAGATAAATATATTGATTTTTTTTCGCAGGCCTAAAACTTTACAAACGTTTAAGAATTTAAGAAAAAATATTTACTATGTAGGCTATTAGTTACGTTATGGTGTGCAGAAGCATGTCTTGAATTTGGTCAGCGTATTATTCAGGAAGTAAACATTAATGGTAGTACTGATTGGAGCGAAGTGTGAAATCGAAATTTTGTAACAAACTTTAAGGCAGGACATTTTGCATATTTATCTCATATTGTAACTATTTTCTAATTTTGTCTTTCAGAGTGACGATCAGCAAGAATCACTAGGAAACGAGAAAAAATTTAAAGGACGGACAGGGTGGCCCCAGCAGGTTTGGGCCCTGGAACTGAGCCAGTGAAAGTCGCGCGACTCGCAGAGACTCCGTATTTATCCGCGTGTCACCTGGAATACAAATGCTGGTACAGGCCTGCATCGACGTGCAAACTTAAGAGTTTTAAAAACCACAGGGAACACGCCGAGAGACTTTAAAGATAATTTAGGCCTACCAATTATTTTTTAACCTTCCTTAAAAATGTGTTCGGTGTTTTTTTTTTCCTACCAAATGACGACGCTCTCTACATTTAATTTAACTTCATATGCATAAAAACGCAAAATAACGGAAAAATGTTTTTTTGTGTTTTGTGTTTTTAAATGGTGACCCCCCCTCCCCGAAATTGTTATTGATATTGGTATTGACAAGTTAGCACTATTTTTCCTACTGAGGTGGTATTGACAAGCAACTATTGTATCTGTCGTACTGTATCCTGTATATGTATGTGTGAATCTACCTCAAAATAATGTCACTATTAGACTAAAATATAATAAATATAAATATCGAGTTTATTATATTTCTTAGCACGCGTTACACCTCAAAATGCCTGACTGATCTGTCGGATTTCTTTATTTTAAAGTAACAGAAAATAGGCTAGTAAAACGCCACCAAACACTCCGTTAATTACATATCTAATGGTATTCGACAGGACAGTAAATAGGATACATGAAACACGCCTAGCATCAAGTAGGCTTATTATGAAATCACATCAGAAATACTACTGTTGGCTCTAATACGTTTCCTAAAAAAATTAAACAGCAATGCTCGGTTTTACGAAACACTACGTCAGGTAGGCTTATCCGAAATCAATGTATATTATACGCCCATGCTCACTAGGCTATGTACAAATGTACATATTAAATTAGTATCCTTCTCGAATTTAAGTGCTCTCGCGTGCAGTAACACCTCAGAAATAATACTGTTAGTTGCAATAGGCTACGTTTGATGGAAAACCGCATAGCAATGCCTATCGCACACATATGCCCTGTATATTGGCCAGGGATGGATTCGAGGTGCGTGTTTGTTTTAAAATATCGCCTGTTTATTTACTCGTTCTTATCACTCTGGTGTTGATGGGCCGACACGAAGGGGTTAATAAGCAGCGAGACGCGACGGAGCCGCATTAAATTCCCCTCGGACGGTGTATTCGCGAAGAAATGACGGAATCCGGCTCTGCTTTTCATGTTACGAGAGGGGTGAACGCGTGCTTCTAATTTGCAGCCATTTTATGCATAAGTCTATATTTAAACATCAGATGCGTTCATTTTAAACCTAATTACTAGCAATTAAATACACTGTCCCAGCAGACATACATATACCTCTATTTAAAAACAAACGATACGTTTATGCATTATATTTAACTTCAGGTTAGGCCTATTATACTGGCAATTTTGTTGTCAGTTGGATTTAGTCCTAAGAAAAAGCGATCTATAAATAATTAGGGTAATTTTAATAAGAAAAAAAATCCTAAAAAGGAAAAAAATGAATAAAAATCGAGCAAAAGGTACCCCTCGCTGTCAAGAGGAAAACCACGTTGAAACACTGCAGTAGCATTGGATTTTGTCTATAAGATACTCGATGAAATATAGATATTTTAATATAGATTTTATTGTTAAATGATTCTAAACTCATTAACTGTATAGTTAGTTCAAAGTCAATAAACTGGATATACACCTAATAACTAATTTCTGCAAAGCGAATGACAAAACATATTTCCACCGACGAACGCACGATTCGGTGGAGAGAAAACTCAGTAACTTACATCCAGACCGAGTAATTCGTTTCTGTTCTTTTTGGGGCCAAAAAATTTCAATAATAAGTTGCCTTTTTGGTTCAATAATTTAAAAAAACAATCTAAATTTTGCATTGGGCTACTGTCCAGACTGCCGTTATTTAACATATTACGCTATCTAACATATGTTAGAGAACGGACATCATACTGCCGTCGCATAAAATCGACCTGACAACTCCGTTGCATAGATATATAGGGGATGGAAGATTTCATACTGGTGAGTTAGCAAGTTTTCATTAAAAATCCAACGTAACGATTGAGGCCTACTTATCCAATGCATTACAACACCGTTCCTGTAAAACTAACTTAAAAAGTGACATAGTGCTGGGGTAGGCCGTAGGTGGAGTTTTATAACAAACTAGGCCCCAGTTCGCGATGCTAATTGCAATTCGAATAGCAATCCTGACCAGTTTCGTTTGAGTTTGAGGTGCGGTTGGGAATCGCGTCCTGCATGAATTACTCGTTTCTTAAGTGAAAAACTCATTCCAACTATGTAATTTACGGCTGAACATGCAATTTTCATGTCTTCTCCAATGAGGGAGACATGAGACATAGACGTACAACTTATTTCCAAACGAAGCAGCAGGTGCATACATCGGAGACCCCGATCAGCTAACCGCAAACACGGGGTACTCTAAGCATGGGGATAACGGGCTAATAAGCAGCGACAATGCTGCGCTGGTACCAAATAATGTGCTTGAGACGTCACGCTAAGTGGTCGTCACGCATCGTCACTTTCATCAGCGGTCTTTTGTCGTTTTTTCTTTATGGACACAGCTCTAGAAGACGGTGCCGTGGACGCCAACATGTATAAAATGGCGCCACCCAGTGGTAGGACAATGCATATAACGCTGCTTTGTACTACGCCACTGCATTGTACTGGCAGTGTAATACAGTTTCTGGCAGTACAATTAGCCTATACCGAAACGATAAAGCAAAAACTCGCAAATAAACTGCTCCAAGATATTATTCCTATTAAATAGTAGTCAAATTATGGTATTTAATATCAAGAGTAGGCCTACATAACCGATGGATACTATTACAGCGAGGAAGTTTCAGATTCGATATGTCGGGATATACTTCATCTTCATCCTGTTCGCAGTTACTTAAAAACCCTGGGCAACTGCAGGCCGACACATAAAATATAGACTCCTCACTGCTGACGACGCGAAATTCAGTGATTTCTATATCCTTACTGCTAGAAACCGATGAATAGACGCCATCGATCGCGTGTAAACCATCTGCCAAAACCGGTCTTTCTGATGCTCTGGACGTCTGATCCACTTCAGTATATTAACGAGAAAAGAACGTGAGAATTTTGTCCAGTTTGACTACATGGCATTAGCTGGTTAAAGTCAACCAAGAACCAAGCAAAAGTCTCAACTCCGTTGTCTGTGACGGCACTTTTATTAAATAAGCCACAAGAATATATGCATGTTTAACCTAAAACATCAACTATGTCAAAGCGAAAACATAAGAAAACTGATGTACTTACAAATATTTAAAAATGAGTATTGCACTAGTCTACTATAGTTCATATCTCATTTGAAAAAGAAGAAAAAAAAAAACACACAAAACATATACAGACATAAGTTTCAACAAATAAGGCTTCTTAAATTTCAAGTGAATTAAGTTTCTGGACTGAAATAAAGCTGTTAATTTAAAAAATCTAGTTTATGTGAAGTCCAAATTTATACCAGAACCAGATGAGGGGAAGGCATATGGTATAGAGGAAATCCTGATTCTATGCCAGAGTTTATAATGAAATTGCTTAAAAACGCAGATTGCAGTGTAATTCAGTACATTTTTTGATTGCGAGTTCAAGTAGAAAGATCTCAAAAGCCTTCAGAGAGAGAGATGACGTCAAAAGCAAGATAACGAGACGAACAATCGTTAAATAAAACATTAGTAACATCACACTGGCTCCTAATTCGGTTCCTTGCAATTATCAGCAACACATTTCACAACTAGTAACATCCAGGATTATGTTGCTAGGCAACGAAGTCCCAGCATGTAACCTGGAGTAACGAAGATAACCAGCACCACGTTGCAGTAAACTGCCTATTTTGATCCAGTGCAATATACCTGCTGTCTGACTGATATTCTGCAAAATGTTAAGCGCTTTCAAAGTGATTCTGCCATTTTAAGACTCTAGCGAAAAGAATGTGGAGTATGGTGGTACGGAAGGAACTGATCTTAGGATATCCATTTCCCAGTAGGTCAGAAAAATCGTAAATAAATAAATAACAGTGAAAAGCCGCAATACCGGAATCCTCGCATGGATATGCGGTCCGGAAAACTGAAGGGTGTTTTGGCCTATACGATTCATTCAGTTCCCCAGCTGTCGTACGTAAGACTGTGACTGAAGCGATGAAACATCGGCAATGGACTTACACACGGCCCATGAAACGGCAAATCAGATACAGTAAAAAGTGATTTTTCACAGCAACACTGAATGGAAATCAAGTGGACATGGACACAGATAAACTAAAATAACGAACATTTTATAAAGTACTTACAGGTACTCTATATGCTTAAGTACATCCTAGTCAGATAAAAATGACAGTACTGAAAATAACAAATAAAAACGTAACTTTGTGGAAGCTGATTGGGAAAACGAGACACGTGACCATGAAATATCCAGTCTAGGCACAGCGACCACCAACAGCGTCCAGTTTCACGACAGAGATCCCTGTTAAACTACAAAAAACAGGTAACAGGAAATTTGATCCCAAGTTCCTTGCCTGGAGCCAAATCGTGGTCTCACGTTTCCGAAGCGTTTTACTACCGTGCTGGCGCGCACAAGCTCGATTTTTCACGCCGTACGTCTAACGAAAATGAAAAAATAAAAAATAAATGTAAGGCAGAAATACCTACAATACTCTCCTCCAGAAGCGTACTCTGTTTTTGTACAGTATATTCACAACACAGTTTTACCCCACCGCCTGCGTGCGTGCGTGCGGTCCTCGCGTCCGGATGGCTCAGACTCGCATGTCCGTTTTTATTACGATCCGCCACGGAGTGCGGGCCCATCACTCCAACTGCTTGCCGCCGTCCGACTTCTGGTCCAGTCGGCTCTTGTTGCTCTTCACCATGTAGATGAAGTAGGTCAGGGTCTCCTTCTCGTTCACGGGGATGTTGCGGAAGTGACGGCTGACCGTCTGAAAACGTAAACAGACGAGTGGGTCAGCGATGGTGGAGAAGCGTGGAGGGGGCTCTGTGAATGAGGGGAACCTGTGTGTCCGTGATTACGGGATCCGCTTTACCGGGGAAAGTCGTGATTTTTTTCCCCATTACAGTGGCCGTTTCCATGCACGTCACTTTAAACGTTAACAGACAGGAAGTCAGAGCAATGTAATGAAGCCTCGTTTTCAGATTCTGGGAAATCAGAGAATAATAATAATAATAATAATAATAATAATAATAATAATAATGCATATGGAAAACAAACGAAAAGAGATTGAAAGTTTTCATCCAAAAGCTAGTTTTGTTGGCGTGATTCAGGGAGAGAGGTAATTGGACTGAATCGTTGACTTGAACTTTATTAATGGTGTGCAAGTCTCATTATAGAATGTCTGGACCTCTGCAGCCTAGGGAGACCTGGTCAGGTTAATTTATTTTCGCAACCACCAAACCCCCCCCCCGCTCCCAAACAGGCTGGGAATGACACATTGAGAGGGTCGTTTCAGTAATTCTATGCCAGCTGCCACATCGGAATGAGTTCACCTGTTGATTTTTTTTCAGAAATGCTCAGCAATTACTGTGTGACCGCTAGCTCTCGAACCCGAATCGCTTTCACCACATAAATCACCGGCAAGGCATTGTGTGGCTTTCATTAATAAGATCAACGTCTTGAAAAGGGAACATTCCGTTTAATATTTCACATCTGAGGGCGTCACGCAAGCCGAGAGGGGAGAGCCAGTTCGGTACCGGTGAAAAAACACAATGCCTGTAGTTTATTTTTTAATCAGAGAGTGTTTTTGTTGCAGTCTGAGGGAAGTGCTTGTTTCCCCCCCCCCCCCTCGTTATGGGGAAAAACGTTTTTCTCCATATAACAAGCTACTTGTCTTTCAATCAAGGCCGTCACGTCACCGTGAAAAATGATTTAGGGCAGAATGCGTCGGAAGTCCAGCTGCCTGCAGTGAGATCAAAGACGCACCTGAGATAGACAAAGCGTCAGCGTGAACTGCGGGATCGCAAATGACCGCAAAGCTTAAGGTCGCAGGAATGCATGAACGGAGAAGGGGGGGGTGGGGGGGTTTGCATGCAATGGAAAACAATGTTTGATATTCCTAAAGCTCTGCCTTCTGTCCTACTGACAACAAAGAGGAACCAGTTTGGCATCTCGGTATATTGATACTAAACAGGATTCCGGGCGGTTCACTGAAACAGGCTTATTTTCACTAGAAATGAGTTTACATAAGGAACGCCCAAACCATTTTCTACCATCGACTGCCCCTCTACACGCTACGCCCTCCGTCCTTCCTAGAACCCCCGACTGGAGGCTTCCTGTGTTCACCCTTCAGGGACCACTGCAGCAGTTTGACGGCCTCTTGACGTTCCCGCGAGCCGCCCGTCTAAAGTGCCGAACTTTGTAGGCTGACTTTCCCTCCTCATGTTACTTTTAGTTTTAAAAAGTGAATGTGTAACACTGGCTAAAACAGAATGAGCCTGGGTGTAACACTGGCTAAAACAGAATGAGCCTGGGTGTAACACTGGCTAAAACAGAATGAGCCTGGGTGTAACACTGGC
>JAODJU010000063.1:1328012-1341310 GCA_026776725.1 Gnathonemus echidnorhynchus
GGGATGGAACAGGACTGGACTGCATGGGGTGGGATGGGATGGAACAGGACTGGACTGCATGGGGTGGGATGGGATGGGATGGAACAGGACTTGACTGCATGGGGCGGGATGGGACTGCATTGAATGGGAGAACTGCATGGGATAGGATGGAATATAAAGGGACTGGATGGAATGGGATGGAGCAAGATTGGACTGCATGGGATGGGATGGAATAGGATGGGGTGGAACTGCTTGGGGTGGAATGAGATGGAATGGGACTGCGTGGGATGGGATGGAATAGGATGGGGTGGAACTGCATGGGATGGGATGTGAGGGCCATGTCTGGATGCCTGACCTGTTTTAACCCTTTATAATGTTTCATTGTTGGGTTCTTCAGGTGGGTATTCCTCTTCACTCCCAATAGAAACATACAGGAATAAATACAACCCATCAAAAGAAAAGAGAAACAAAGTCAATACCCAGGGCAAGAAAGACAGGAGGCATGATTTTCAGACCAAACAAGAGAGGAGAGAAGCGTTCTGACCAGGCCACGCTTCTCTCTTCCGCCGCCCGACAAGGCACTGAGATTTCATTCAAGTTTAACGTTTAAAGTGGCTCCGTGTTACAGGAGTGTCACCTCTGCAGCTGCCCGAGGACCAGGCCAGTGCAGGGGTGACGTCATACAGCCATCCCAGGAAACACCCTGGTATCCCCTACTGAGCTCTTCCCAGAAGCTCCTATGGCAACTGAAGATAAAGTTCCATGTCATCCACTGCACTATATGCACTGTAATGTTGACTCAGCTTATCAGAGGGCGTATAACTAAAAAAAAAAGTGTGTAATGCATTAATGGTATCCAAGCCCTTACTTTCTAAAAGTGGGGACTGCCTCTTATACCATAATTTACACTCAAATAAGCCACGCATCTGACATTAAAGGAAAAAAAAAAACAGCATTCTTCTATAGATATTTCTCCTGTTCCGATGCCACAGCATCCCATAGCATCAAGGGTACAGACTCAGCACAGAATCTCCGCCATCTGCCAGCATCCAAAAATGATGCCCTAGGTTTTGCCGACAGAGAAGTCCCTCGGTGTCACAGATGGTGGACGTGGTGCTGCCTTGGGGGGGGGGGGGGGGGGGGGGGGGGGGGGGGGGGGGGGGGGGGGTAGTAGGAACCGTGGGCGAGAGGCTGACGTCCGTAACGGGGACAGATGCACCAGAGGAGACATCCGCGAGCTTCCTGGAAGCCCGGCTCAGCAGAAGGTAAGCCGAACCAGTCCAGCGTCCAGATCCTGAAACGCTAGCTGGCGCCCTCTTCTGGCCAAAGTAAGTTTCTCATCCCTTGCCCCCTCCCTCCAAACACGGCTGCATTTCAACCGCCCCAGACGGTCTCTGTACTGCTTTCAATATGTACATAGTTACTGAAACTACTTCATCCCACCCCCCCGACCAAAGCCACCCCACCACAGAGCACATTCCTGAGTTGGTTTCTTCCTCGTCGGAAGGGAGCAGTTGGAGGAGGTTGCCGGAACTCAGACGTCGTTACCGAACTGCTCCAGCACGGTGCTGTTGGTTTTCTCGAATATCCAGCGCTGGCTCGGAGAGCTGGAGTCACACGTGTTCATGAAGACCTTCTTCTCCGAGGCGCTGCCGTCCATGCAGCTGTTACTGACTGGGTGGTACAGGCTCTTATCCTGTGGGGATGGGGGGGGGGGGCGGCAAAGTTAAGGGCAAATAGGGGGAGATGAAAAAGATGGGCAGGAGGAGAGGGGGGACGGTGGCCACGGTTCAGCTCAGCCAAATTAAGGCCTTGTAACGCTCCAGTGACTCGTCGACTCTGCATATTCGATCTGGGAGTCTGCAGAGTCGTTTGTGGCTTCTCGCCGGTTCGGGCCAAAACGCTAACGAGGCCAATCGTGATTCTCAACGAGACGTCGTATTCGAAACGGAAGACTGCAAACAAAGGACAGAAGACTAAAGTACGATTAGTTCAACTAATTAACTAGTTGACTAATTTACACATCCTGGTTTTTTTTTATAATCATACAAAAACACCGAAATGGTTTCTCAGGTAGCTAGACCATGTAAATAGTAACGCGAGGGCTCGTCCACGTCGACTGGAACACAATGCAGACTCGATTTGGACAGTTTGGGAGGGGGACTGGGGAGAGCAGCGAGGTCGGGGTGGGCCTCGTACCTTCCTGTACTTCCACAGCTGGTTCCCCCGCATGCCGTGGCAGTCGTACAGTGTCACGGGGCTGTTGGGCGAGATGGCGTCAAAGCACACCTTCTTAGTGTGCAAGGGGTCCCCCACCCGTACGTCCTCTCTCCAGCCAAATGTGAACACCTGGGGGGGGGGGGGGGGGGGCGACAGAGGGGTTACCCTGAAAAGGTACTGTAGCCCTCAACACCAAATGCCTTTCAAATTTGCCTGCATCCATCCTCCCTCTAATCACTTATCCTGTGCGACTTAACATACTTCCTGTACACAAAAATTCAGCTACAGCTATATAATCTGCAACACGAGAGAAATCCTAACGTATTGTTTAAGCAAACATTCTGGAACACCGTCAATGGAAAAAACGAGCCCTGCCCTCACCCCTCACCTGTCCGTGGCTCCAGCCTGCCTCGCCCCGCCCCTTCTGGCATTTCTCCAGACGGATCGGCGACCCCGAGGCGAAGTGCTTGCTCTCGACGCACAGGCCGCTGCCCGAGTTGCGTAGCTGAAAGAGAAGCGCCCAATCACGTTCGAGCAGGGACCCTGACCTCCGACCCGAGCGGACAGCGCACGCCCTGCGTGTCCCCTCGATGCAGGGCATGGCGAGCATTGAACCCACATATCCACTGTAAGATGGGTACTGTTTGAAACAAACATGTGGAGCCCCCTAGAGGCCGTTTTCTTAAAATGCAGCAAGTATCACTTCTTCGAAACAGAAAAAAATCTTCTACGAATCGGGGGGTACAGGAAAGGCGAAACTAATGACTCAACGTGGGTACGACTAAGGAAAGGGTACATTAGCATTCAGGCCAATATTTTTGTTAGACAAACTGAGCAGAAAAAAAGATAACATTCTCCTTTTTACAATTCCCTTTGAAACGGATGATGTATTCTGGGGGAGAGTTCCTGCAAGTTGGGGAGAGTGTAGGAGGTTAGGATACAGCATGAACTGCCCCCCCCCCCCCAGCACCCAGGAGGGTGGGGGCGGGAAGCCTACCTCTCCCCAGGCACCGGCGGGCGGCTCCACAGGCGGGTAGTGTTTGGGCAGGTCCCAGGCCACCTCCGCCATGAACCACTTGAAGCTCCTGCAGCCCAGACTGCTCCGCAGCTCCTTCTGCGACGCGACGTCCCCGGCGGACAGGTGCCGGTACTCGGGCCGCCGCTGGTAGATGTACTCGGCATACTCGTCCATCCACACCTCCGCCACACGCTTCAGGTTCTGCAACGTCGGCACCGCTCCAGTCAGAAGGGTTATGGTTAGGGTTAGGGTTAGTCAAGGACCCCCCCCCCCCCACTCCTGCCGGTCGGCCATCTCTCACAAACGGGCTGGTCAGACTCACCGCTGCCCTCAGGGGGGAGAATAGCGACTTGTCTAAGATTAGCCAATCAAATGCTTTGAATCGCTGAGTGACAGGGGAGGGGGCACTCCGGAGGCCAATCAGCGTTCGGCTGGGGCCGGTGCCCCTGTGGCTCCGCCCCTGGTGACCACTCTGGAAATAATGGGTAGTAGAGGACCTGACAAACACATCGACCCTTCACGGCTTCCTGTCTCTGGCCCAAGGTCAGTATCTCCTCCAAGGTTGTAGTGAAAGACGTGAAAGAGCCTGAATGACGGCAACTCCTCCCGATCCCAGCCTGGCACCTGCCCCCTGCTCACACTTCCTCAGACGCTCCTCAAAACAAGCATTTTCACAGGCTGCGTGTCTCTCTCCCGCCGTCGTCAAGTCCGGCTGTCCGAGATTTGGGAATGCTGCCCCCCCGATTGAAGATTTACCCACAGCTAAAACCTTAAGCTAATGCCCATGGCCTTATCATGCGATGTGAAACCTTTGCAGATCCGTCCTAATTAATTAAGTTAATGCTCTAAATAATCCGAGATGGAAAATTAAAACAACCGGAACTGAATAATTCAAAAATAAGCACTGACCTCAACCAAATGAAACACGGCCGCGGACATGGATTGGTTTATGCAAGCCATTTAATCCACCCAGGAATGCAGGGTGTGTTTTCTTGGTAAGAGATAACTCAGGGAAGGTGTGCAGCAGCTTCCGTGTTATACGGTAATGATGAATTGATACGCTGCATTCCCAATCAGGGTCACTAATCCAGAGCGCCGCCAGCCAGAAGGAAATCGATACCTCGCAAGGACAAATCAGGACAGTGAGCTCGCCAGGGTAAAGAGACCAGACTGCATGGCCGCATATTTCAGCCGGAGCTGGTTTAAATGGTTCTCAGTCTGTCAAGGAGTAACCAGAGCTTTATTCACACCCAGGAAACTGGTTTCACCGGAGTTCTAGTTGTGGCCTGGTGGAACAGCAGCTCAGTGCTCACAAATGCTGAAATTCGGAGTCCGCTGCCTCCAGACTGAAGAGAAACAGCTCGCCATTCGAGGCCGGATGCCGGTTATGGCGGACGGATTAAAGTTTTAAGAGAAAAAGGCCATGGCCAATGTCACCATTGAGTTTCTGGAGATTAATCAGGAGCCCGAAAGTTGCGGAGGACAGAGAGGTGGGAGGGGACGCCGGACTCACCCTGGCCAGACTGACGCCACCCGGGACTTTGTACGGGACGTACTTCCTGTAGATGTGGCCGACCCGGGAGCAGGGAATGTCCTCCATTCGGCCGCCACACATCCAGACCTGGGGAGGGGGGGGGGGTTAATTGAGTGTCAGATTCCAGAAAGTACGTAGCGTGGCCGAGAGCCGCACTGAAAGGGGTGGCATGGAGATATGCGGGGGGGGCGGTTGTCTTTGCAGCATAGGCTCGCAGTGGGGGCAGGTGATTGATGATGGGTGGTGTTAGGGGCCATCTCTGTGCAGGCTGGCTATATGAGCTGGGAGATTTGCCCAGAAAACGAAGTGAACGCTCCAAAGAGTCGAGGATGTAGGCATTAAATAAACAAGGGGGTGTGAGACAGCAGTGATGGGTACAGTGCAGGACGGCGAACCCACCAGGGGTGAGCCGCGGGAGGTCGGACTAGCACATGGGGAAAAAAAACCCCCCTTCACCAGCAAAGTGGTACAGGCCATTTGCTACTTCATCTCTATAGAGCAGTACCATTGTGCCAGGAATGGGGGAGATGCAGGGAAGGGCATCCCTTAGCAGTGCTGAACCAATCAGATGCTATGTCTTGGTGTGGGTGGGGCTTTATACAAATGCAAACTGAATGCTTTGGGTATTTGAGGCAAAGTCCGGCCCAGCTTCCGACTGGCCCAGAGGTTGCTTCATCAATGCGCTTTAGCCGCAAGAATATTTGATGGCGGCCGGGCCTGGAGAGGTGTGGGGGCGGGACACGCCGTGGAAATGCGTGCGGCATGAATACATCACAAACACACCCCCATTCCAACCGCCACACACAGTGTGCTTACAGAGAGTGGGGGGGGGGGGTGATTTAGTACTGTTCCACAGCCGAATCAGGCATGGCAGCGGGGGGAGACGGGGACCTGTAATGCAGTTATGGGGTTGTGGGGATACCCACCCCCCCGAACCAGGAGATTCTTCCTGCCATCCTTCTCTGAATACAGTCCTGGAGTAAATTTACTGCCTAGCTCGAGTACTAAGTTCTAAATCCCCTACTTCTGGTCTCATATTCCCTGAAAAATATTTTTAATAACCATTTAATGAGCTGTACCATATTTTTGTATACATTTCATAACCCCCACCCACCAAATTTTATCGTGGGGGTGTCGACCTGTATTTGTACATAGGGCAGACCCCTCCCTAAGAATTCCCCCCCTTCCGCAGGGACACTGGTTCAGATCCCTGTTCCTGGAGGCTACCCGCTCGGCCATTGTATCAGGGAGCCCATTTGTCATAGCGCCGAGCGATGGGAAACAGAGCCAAGCTCTACACTGCCTCCGCCCCTTCCTAGAAAAGCTAGAAAAACATATATCGTACTGCTGTCAATCCTGGACGCTAATGCTAATCGCTAAACTAACAAAAAAAAAAAAAATGGCAGAGCAAGACAAAGGAGGTCGGGATTGGTGGCACAAGGGGTCTGACGGCATTCTGACGCAGCGGACCCAGTGGGCCGCACTGGCACATCTTTCCGACCCCAGTGAGAGGCTTCCGCAAGCTCCTTGTACATCTGGGGGCCGGTTTTCCTTAGAGAATCAATCCACATACAGGAAGAATTTGCCGTCCTTGCCCTGTTATACTGGGTTACAAACGATTTATAAAAGTATCCAAAAACGTCATGGCTGGATGTCTTTCTAGGTGTGAACTAGCGCTGTAAGAAAATATCGATACTTGTGTATCGTGATATATCTTGTGATACTGGACCGATTCAAAAACACTATCAATTTTAATTCATAAGATTACTGCCAGACGACGGCTCATTTGTGTTGTGTTTGAACAGGCCCACTAGATAGCAGAGCTATAATCCATCTTCAGCCATTTGTCTCTTCCGCTCCAACGGAACAACGTAAACTCAGACAGAAAGTAGCGCAAGTGCGCGCCGCTAACATTAGCATTAGCAAACCTAGCTAACTAGAAATGCTACCACTGACGGCTGAATCCGAAAGATTTATACTGGCTTTCCGCTGAAGTCAACTTTAGCCATGCCTATGCAGATCGTATTGCTCCGACTGCATAAAGAAGTAAAGTTTTTTTAAAGTCAGATTTTGTGCATGAGGAGTGTTCTTTATACTGCAAGAGTTTTCCTAAAATTAGAAAATAAATAAATAACGCAATATATCGCCTTTCTTAGTGTATATATTGTAAAATAACCTCTGTATCGTGACACATATCGTATCGCCAGATTCTTGTCAATACACAACCCTAGTATCAACTGTAGTGAACGAGTCCCTTTGCTTGAGGGTTAGGGGTTCTAAGGTAAATCTTTAGTTAACTGGGGTTCTAATGTTATTTCTATGGTGCCAGCTAGGGAGCATCACTTTCTGTAAGACCTCGTTATGGTTAATCTCCGGTTAACCAATGAGGCCCGCCATCTTGGATTCTGCTTGATTATTCTCATTGACTCGAGGGACCAGCGTGTGGATGGGGCTCTGATCTGTGCCCACGGTGGGAGCACGTGAGAGGAAACCCTCCCCGAGACATGCGTATGCCGCAATTTAACTGCTGGCCTAATCGCTTCGGGATATGATGGATACCGTTTGGGCCGGGCGAGTCAAGCGCTCTTTTTGTGAGAGATTGTTGTTCAGTGGAGCGCAGGCCATTATCTCTTTATAATAAGCGAGATCCTCTTCACCGACTAATCGCCGCATGCATCATACCCCTAGATTCCCCTTACGGTGTTTAATTGGCCTCGTCGACGCCTTTAAGACCAGCAACACGTTTAGCCGTCGGCAACCATTTATCCGATTCTCACAGGAACAACAATACCAGATCCTGATAGCTGCCTTCCGGTTACGTACCTTGAAGGAGATCTCATACTGCTCCCCTCCCCAGATCTCAAGCCCCGCGTCATATCCTCCGAGCTCCCAGAACCACTTCCTGTTGACGGCAAAGAGTCCTCCAGCCATGACGGGAGACCTGTAGGGTGGAGCACAAACCCAACGCTACAGTAATCGGCTTAGCTTAGCGTAGCATAGCATAGCGTACCTTACTTCAGCTCTGCTTTGCCTTTATTCAATCAAAATCGAAGCATCTCATTGTCAACTTCAGGTCCATGACGTGTGGAGTCGTACACGGGGGTGAAATCGTTCTTGCATCACAGTCTGGATTTTTACAAAGGAGGTCCGAAGTCCGACACGCTTCTCAGGGGAAACGCAACAGGGGCCGAAAGGCAAAACAGAGGATATATTAACGGTAACTGATTTTAGCGCGTGTAGGTTTGCGGTGTCCAAGGAGGAGCCTTTACACGTTTAAGCTAGCGGATCACAAAGTGACAAATTCCCAATAAAACGTCCAGGCCCGGAAAATGAATATGTCTGTAAGCTACCGTTGGATGAACAGACGGGAAAGAAAATGATGATAATAATCAACAAGAACGTAGAAAGAATACCGCGAGGACGCCCATACTCACTTAGGGGTCTGAGAGACGGGCCCAGTTTGCCAATGGGCTGGCAATAAATCACTGTCAGTGGTAATTACTATGGCTTGTACATGAAATTACAGCGACACGGGTGAGATTTCCGCCTGGATGGAACCGCGGCCGGCAGTTGCAGCCCCGAGCCAAACATCACCGCCTGACGGCGTCTTGTCACGGAAATCTCTCCCGGACTCATGCTGCCGGGCCGCGGAACAGCGAGAAACAATTAAACGGGCAGCGGATTTTAATGAGGCACACGGAACGACCCGACGCGGCGCCAGCGGAACGTTTGCTATCGGCTGCCATGGCAACGGAAATTTAAATCAAAAGGACAAGATGATATTCTTGGGGGGGGATAAAAAAAAAAAAAAACACAGTCAGGGAGCAGCGTCTTGACTTCGCCATCGCAGTGAGAAGAGATAGTTTTTTTCCTGCCTCTGTTTTACAGATCAATTAAAAGCAGGGGCCATAGAAAGGGGGGGAGGGGGTGGGTCAGGCAGTATGAATGCGCCGAGCCCCGGTGTGGGCCGTGAGTCACGCCAGTGGCGGCGATATCCGAGTTCTTCAAGGACGCACGATTTCAGGCGGGCGCGGGGTCTTACGCTGACTTCCCGGGATAAAAAGACAGGAACCGGAATTCAGAGGCTGTGAAGCCACAGGCTGCATGACCGAGATAAGGGAGGTAAACGCAGAGGCAAGATGACACCTTATGTAAAAGACGTTCAATAACAACGAAAAAAAAAGTCTCGCACACACACGGTAATTCCTTCTGCGAATTCCTCCCCCCTCAACCAGATTCGAATCTCCCGTCCTAAATAACTCCTGCCCTTACTAGGATTTTTGTGAAACCGACCGAGAATATAGCCCCTTTTTAATTAGAATTGCAAAGCAGCCTCCCCTTTCCACTATATTGACCTCTTGCTGCTAGCGGGGGACAAAAAAAAAACAAACAAACAAAATAAACCGCGGTAGATAAAAATCTTGTCACGTCTTGAATGGAAAACAGAATTTATTGCCCCACTACCAATGCTCGAGTCACCAGAATACTAACCTAGGTACTTCTGAAAATGAATCTCTCACGCATGTGGAAACTTTCTTAAATTGGCGGTCGTATATTTTTGCTCCTTTAGTTACCGATTACGATGCCTGCTGCTGAATCTGTAATAAATATTCACTCTAAAACGGAAGAGAAGGAAAAGTGGGAAGCTGAAACGAAGTAAAACTTCCGTCTGTTAAATCCCCAAGTGTGAAATTCTGAAGGGGTGGCCGCCTCCTTTTCCGTCGGGCACTCACTCAAACGGCTCGCTGGGGTCCTCCTTCTGCAGCTCTGCCGGGATGGGGATGCGCTTGTAGTACATCTCCCAGTCGAAGGCCCCCCGCATAGCATCTCCTGCCTGTGTTTCATAGCCGAAGTTGTCATGGTCGATGACGTCGATCATCGGGCAGACGATAGACTTGCGGTTCTGGGCGATCCGATCTATGACGGGTGGCACACGGGCTTACAAGTGACCTCTTGCGAGGGCCTACACCGGCAAGGACCCTGGCCAGCTCTTAATTCCAGCTAAGATAGAGGCCACCTTAGTGGGTAACACCTGCACCCAGAACAGGATGTCCTCTATACCAGTGTTTCCCAACTCGGTCCTTAGGGATCCCCAAACAGTCCATGTTTTTGCTCCCTCTCAGCTCCCTACCAGAGTCTATTCCGCTCCCTTTCAGCTCCTAAGGAGCAAAAATGTGGACTGTCTGGGGGTACCCAAAGATCAGTTTAGGAAACACTGCCCTATACCAGTGTTTCTCAGACTGGTTCTCGGGGATCCCCGGACAGTCTTCTGGACTTTCCACTGGATTGTCTGGCAGGGAGCTGAGGGGGCACAAAAAAAATGGACAATCTGGGGATCCCAGAAGACCAGGTTTGGAAACACTACCCTGTTCATTTCACATTTCACTTATTTTGCTGACGCCTTTATCCAAAGTGACATACATCCCTCCCAGGAGCAATTAGGGTTAAGGGCCTTGCTCAGAGGTACCAATGGTGATATCACTCTGCTGACCCTAGGATTTGAACCCGTGACCTTCGGACCACAGGCGCTGAAGGCTCAACATGTTGAGGCACCACTTACCCAACAGAGGGGGCAGCCAGTTCACGTTTGCCTCACAGTGGGAGTCCAGGAATGTGATGACCTCACCCCTGGCTGCAGAGGCTCCCAATAGCCTCGTCCTGATCAAGCCCTCTCTCTTCCTGGTGCGCAGGATCCGCACTTTGGGCATGCGAACCATGTACTCCTCCAAGGAGGCCTTCAGGTGCTCTGACAGGTGGAGAAAGATATGTGGTTAATTACAGCTGGCTCCCTCTGTTGGCCTGGAGGTATTCTGGCAATAATAGGTGGAGAATCAGTCTACGGGCCACAGATATTTCACTGGAGGCGAGTTGGACAAGGACAGGAAAACTGACGTCAGACCTTAAAAAAAAAACCTTCAGAAAAGCGAGAAGTGCTGAGAGAGAGGGAACTAAATGCTGAACACAAACTTTAAGGAGTGGAAATTGGACAGTAGGATATAGACAGTAGGGTGAGTCTTGTACACAACAGGGAGCTGCAAGAGCTGTAGGAGACTCAAGATGTATCCTCAGGCCGAGGAAGAACTCGGAGGAGAAACAGGAAAGCAGAAGGGTGTCAGGGGAGTGATGGACGACTTAAATGCCTTCTGGTTCAACCACCTGCCATATCTGCTTCCAGACCCGGGCGAGAAAAAAGGAACTTTCTAAGTCAATTGCAGCGTGACTGGTCTTTAAGAACTACTGGCATCCTTGTTAGAAGGCGTGCTACATTTTTAAAGGCTTTCTGATCGCTAAAAAACGGTAGAAACACGTTTTCAGAGGTAATCACATTATAAGGAAGATCACAGTCCTACAACTGCAAACATAAAGAATAGTTCCGCATTTCTCAAGCTTTTAATTTCACGGGCCCAGAAGCGGTCGAATCTTGTAGAAGAGATAATCAAATTTACACAAATCAGTATAATCAGAGCATTCTACGCGGTGAAGATTTGCGGCCTGATAAGCTGTATATTTTAAAACCTGCATTAATTGGAGTAAAAATCCGAATGCCCTTCTGAGCTATCAGGACACATCTTGCTGGAATCGATCAACTTGAGCTGGGCGGTAGCGAGAGTGCCAGGTCACGGCCAAGGGGTCTGCTGCGGGCTGATTGCCATCGTCGCCATCGATGACAGACAGAAAGGGATTATGGGAAAGAGGACCCTTTTCGGTACCCGCCGCGACCTAGCTCTACAAGATAATGCGTTTATCCGTCGGCAGGCAAGGAAACAGAAGGGCAGAGCCTCTGGGTATGAAATGTGCTTAAACACATTTGACTTATTTTAATTAATTGAGAACTTGTGATGCCCTGTTTAGCTCTCCTGTTGATCACATGCTTGGGCTTGCAGTCAATGTCTGTTCTTGGGGGAAAGCGGAGCGGCAGCCAGCTAGCAGGCGACGTCAGCAGCCCCTGTTGACTGCAGGAAATGCGAACTTGGTGAGCCGGCCGCCGCCAAGCAGGAGGAGACGTCCCTGGAGGAGGCTGAGGTCCACGCCATTCATCACTCTAGCAGGTCTCTAATGGGGTGAGACCGACCACCCACCCTCATCCCCCCCAAAGCCGAAAGAGGCTGCTCAGACACCCCCACCCCGAAGGAATGAGATCCGACAACGACTGAAAACCTCCAAGGAAACGGCGACAAGATGTGGGCTCCCGGCGGACTCTAACACACACACACACACACACACACACACACACACACACACACACACACACACACACCTTCTCTCTCTCTCACTCACACGCACACCTTCTCTCTCACACACACCTCTCTCTCACTCATACACACACACACCTTCTCTCTCACACACACACACACACCTCTCTCACTCACACACCTCTCTCTCTCACACACACACCTCTCACACACACCTCTCTCTCTCACACACACACCTCTCTCTCACACACACACACCTCTCTCTCACACACACACACCTCTCACACACACACACACACCACACACACACACACCTCTCTCTCTCTCACACACACACACACACACACACACACTATATTCCTATTATTGTGGTGACTTCATTTCCATTTTCTATGGCCATAACCTTATCATAACTATGATAAACCTAATCCTTACCCAGCCCTAACCGTAACCATATGTAACCAAACAAATTTTTCTTATTTTGTATTGCATTCACAGATATTTTACAATACTGAAGTTTAAATTGTGGAGACTAGAAAAGTGTCTCCACAAGCTAAAATGTAACAGGTTTTTACCACAAATAGATACAAACACACAGACACAGAGACACACACACGACAGACAGACAGACAGACACACACACACGACAGACAGACAGACACACACACACACACGACAGACAGACAGACACACACGACAGACAGACACACACGACAGACAGACAGACACACACACGACAGACAGACACACACACACACACACGACAGACAGACAGACAGACAGACCTCAGACAGACACAGAGACACACACACACACACACCTCAGACAGACAGACATCTAATCCAGGTTTGACTCGCAGCCTCATGCCAATAAGTCAGTGTTCCCATCCAGCCGTTTATCCGTGACATGGGACATGTCGGGAACATCTATTAAAAAAAAACCCAACGCTTTAATTTCCATTGATAACTGGGGATGCTGGTGGTGCTGGTGGTGGGGGGGGGGCAACATAACAGGATTAAAGCTCTATCCCATCACGCCGTAATTATGTCAGTGCAAAGGGGCGTATTGACTGGATCAGAGGAGAAGAGATTTTCATCTACTGGAAGGTAATAGAAAATAATGAATAGCTGAAACGGTGGGTTAATTTCAGTCGTCTTCTCCAATAAATAGATGAGCATAAAAACACACATCTTTCCTGGTGAAATGGAAGGAGCTCTCTGACAAGTGAACTCGGCATTAATAAAATACAGCTCCACCAGGATCCCCACGGCTGACGCCGGCTGCCGTCAAGCATCCCCGTTAAGTTAACTTCCCGAACTTTCAACCACAAATTAGGCAAGAGTATGGAAATTCC
>JAODJU010000063.1:1386213-1401745 GCA_026776725.1 Gnathonemus echidnorhynchus
TGTAGGCGGAACTGCATGTCCATTATAGCAGAGCAAAACTATAGCTAAAAGCGGCCCTGGGGAGCAAATTGTTTGTCAGTTTTAAGTGAAATTCCGTTATATGCGAGTCCGCTATATCCGATACTTTTTCTGCATGTTCGTAAAGGCACGCGACAGGGACCAGCGGACCTCGTCCGTTATAAACGATATATAAGCGAGTCCACTATAACGGGATTTTACTCCATACTAAAAATCAGCAACAACAGGGACAGTGATAAAAGCGGTAGGTGCATGTGTGCTGCAAGAAACCGCTATATGTTTTCTTTTTGCCCTGTTGTAAAGCTAAGTTAAAATTTTAGCATTTATATCTATGCAGATAGTATGTTTGAAGGTTTAGTGAATTTGACTGCTGAATTTTGTACTTGTGTGTGAGGTTGATTGCTCTTCAAAAGAAACATGTTGTACTAATAAATTGAACCTTGGTATGAAAGATACTTAGTCTTTTTGTGCCACTACAGAAGAATGAGTTTTGATATAAATCTTATACTTAGTGGGTCGATGTTTTTAGTCTTGAATTTGCTCACAGTCTAATTCATTTCGATCTAATTTGCTCCTGGAAGCATCTATGTGGGCATGTTTCTCCTTCCCGTGCAGACGTAACGAACTCCCGAGCTGCTGTCCTAGTGGGGAGAAGCTGAAGGGGTTTATCGTCAGCAGATAATGCACGATAGAGTCTCATATCCTGGACATTTTCGGGGTCTAAATTGTTCCATTATGCCACATGAATTTTACATTATTTTGGTGAAAAAGACTTCGCGCTGCTGATTTCTTCAGCATTCTGAGCTTTCTACTGCTCAATACTGCATGAGCACCAGGCAGCGTTCCACCTATCTGGACCTGTCCATACCGCTATCTAGTTAGCTTCTCATTTGGTGGCTCATTAAACACCACTTTTTCCCAGCCTGATCGCTACAGCCAGTGCACATGTTTCCCAGACTACCCAGCATGCTCTGGGACAGCCCCCATGCCGCTATCGACTCTCCCTGGATTCCTTGTTGGACTCCCTCCCCAGTGTCACTTAACTCATCCTTTCCTTTCACGTCCCCGTGTCGCCTGCCACGTCTCCCCTTTAAGCTTCTATGTCTCGGATAGCGAGGTTACCGTCGCACGCATCTGTAGTCAATCGTCATCCTCTGGTCCAGATTGATCTGCAGGCTTTCGAAAACTGCCCCATTAGGGGCAACAGGTACTTGGAATCCCATGGCTGAATGGGATGCCTCCCTCTGGGTTTCCGATATACGTTCAGCTCCCCGTCTGCTAACAGAGGGGATAACCTTGTCGTGCTTCATAACATGACTTTTCAGACATCTAAAATTGCTCTGTCAAATGTCTTTAGCATCGAGCGGATTGCGTTTCAAATCTCCAGGCTTGGTGTCTTTACATATTGTCCTCCAAACTATAACCCTACATTTTTTATCTGACTTGCTATAATGGGTCATTATGGCTTTCTTGATGTTTTCAGAAACGCTGGTAAGTTGCGATATGTAAGTTCTCATACATTTAACGGCCACTTTCCTGTTTAATGCATCACAAGGCCTTCTGGTTATTCCAGTTTACCCACTGTGGTCCCATTTAGAAAATGCCAGTCTCGTTTTGTAATATTAAACTTTAACACTTTTGAAGCATTTACCTGGGTCAAACGAACAAACACATTTTCCACTACCCTTTGCCTACATCCAAAACAACATTATGAGTGTTACTATTAGAGTATTTTGTGATTATAAAAATCGGTCTCAGTTATCAGGGGTAAAAGATAATCATTGTTCCCTGAAGTTCCCTTTCAAATGTATGGAGGAAAGTAGGCATGAAGTGTTTTTGTTGATTGTAGTGTTAGCCAGGATAAAGCATCGCAATAGTCTCTGCCCGCAAACTCTAGTTAATGAAGCCTAATTGGCTGTGACCGAACCAATTAACTTGGGGAGATTTTAAAAGGGGTCAAATGGGTGCATGGATGTTGGGAGAATTTGTCAGTAATGCAGTGTAGATAAGGTTAGAACTACATTGGCCATTTGAATAATAGAGCCCTTTTGATTGGTTGAATCTGCTGTCCTTCACCTCTGCCCCGGCCTATTGGCCCTCATCCTCTCCGGCATCTGCCACTAGCCCATTAAAGTTTGACCAGCTGTTTTTTTTTTAAAATGACAAAATAGTTTTTCAGTCATTGAACTACTGGGGGGTGAGGAAAAGAATTACTGAAGGACAGCAAGCATAGAAGGCCTTGCTTTCTCTTAGAAGCCCCATAAAACCCCCTTTTTCGTCAACTGTAACTGAATCTTCGTCATTAACTGTGAGCAGTTTCAACCACTGATTTGCCATTCATCATTTCACTGATCAATTCATTCATCCACTCATTCATTCATTCAGTCATTCACCTATCCATCCTCTGAACCGCTCTAGCAAATGCTCGGGAGTAGGTAAGACGATGACCGCAGCAGTAACTCACAGCTCCTCCATGAAGATCTTAGGCTGCTCGCGGGTCAGCAGTCTGATGAAAAATCCCCCACAGACTCCCCATCCCGCACAGCCCGGCCCAAAAGCCTGCTGAGCTGTTTAGCCAATTACAGGCAACCCGACCAGAGCAGGCTTACACGAGGCTCTCTGTGATTCCTGAGACGGGCGCCACCTCGCCCTCTTCTCCATAAAAGGTTTACCGAAGATGGATGGAGTGAGTAACGTAGGATGAGGTAAGATAAACTTTATTGATCCCGGGGGTAAATGCTTGGCCATTCAGCAGCATGGCATGTAGAGCACAGACTGAATGTACATATATGGCAAAAAAGACCCAGTGCAGAGACAGTAGATGTAGTTCAGACAACTTAGAAACACAAGGTATACAAATCAGAGGTGGAAATTCAGGTCCAGAAAGTACGAATCCAGACCAAGATTTTGTTTCAACCAACCAGTTGAGTACTCTGTGACTGTGACTCTTTACGCTCAACTGGTTGGTTGAAAGTAAATCATGGTCTGGATTTTTACTTTCTGGACCTGAAATTGCCATCTCTGATACAAATAGAACACCCTGAAAACAGAATATGAAATAAACAAACAAGTAATTTACTAGTAACTGCTACTACTACTATTAATAATAATAGTGATAATAGTAATAAATATTATAATAATAACAATAATGATAATAATTATAATTATTATTATTATAGCAGTAGTAAATGAATATAAATGAATTAATACCCGAAAGATGATCAGTCTATACTGTGTCTATGTCCGGTATATGAGTCACCATTCTGGGGACATTCTCCATTGGTAGTGGTGATGTGAATAAAATTACCTGTAAAACTGCATCAAGCATTTCCAGTGTGTGAAAATGTAGGCCACACTGCCTGTATGGGCCGTCAGTGCCAGCAGTGGTGAGGTGTGTATGTTTAATTAATAACCTGCCTCTCTGTGAAGTTGGTTTTATGCCTGCCTTCAGGTGATGCAGCAGATGTAGTAATGAAGATAGCCTTCGGGCAGTAAGGATGGAGTCTGCATGTTGTCTGAAAGCCGTCTATTTTTTTATAGCCCTAATCATATAATCCTGAATGTCACGGACAACCTTACTTAGATGAGTAGCCTCAAATTTTAAATCCAGTGCTATATTTATGGATGCTGACAGCTGCAGTATGTCAGTCTCCCGTTTCTCACTTACACCTTTACTACATATTACCTTCCGCGATTATTTAAAATGAGTTTTAGCTAATGATGCCTTTATCACCCTTCTCTGCCGCCTTCGTGCCATCCACTGTACGTGTGCAGGTGTGACAGTCTCAGAATATATGTTTAAAATCTTCCCAGTTCATCTGTCCATCAATCCATCACCCCGCAGCCTGGCTCTCTTCCCCCGAGTTGTAGAGCTCTCTTACGTTGCACTTGGTCAACGCAAGCGAGTCTCCGTGCCCGGATGCTATGTCCGCAGACATCTCAGCACTGATGGAGTGGTGGAAGAATGATTTCATGTCAGGTATATTTTGTACTGTATATACCATTTATATACCGTTAACATAGACTGTTGCTGTGTCAAGGTAAATCCTGACTAACACACTGAACTATACAGACTCACCAACATTATACATTTTACTATACATTTTTCTATACAAATATACATTTTTCTTATCGACGAATAAATAAAGAGTAATGTGCATGTCAATACAATATTGATTTCTGGTTAGGTGGTTCTAAGAATAACAGTCATCCTACCAGTTTGTCAACTGTTTAGTTGCAGAGGTGGAGACTTCAGGTCCAGAGAGTACAAATCCAGACCAGGATTATGTTTCAACCAACCAGTTGATTACTCTGTGACTGTGACTCTTTATACGCAAATGGATGGTTGAAACAAAATCCTGGTCTGGATTTGTAAACTAGCAAACTAGCAGGGCAAGTCCGCACACGCTTTTATATGCATGTGAGAGTTTTATTACCTCGTAAACAGCGTGTAGCGTTTGCAAGCTACCCCAGCGTTTTTGATGTGGCTAATTTTAGGTTTGTAATGGAATAATATAGATATGTCATAAGATTTCTTGCGTGTGAGTCTGAAAGCAAATGTGCGAGCTGGCATCCCTGTTGTCGGATCATCTTACATGTGTACAGGTAACGGTGTGTTTATTTTTATTCAATGTGCAGGTACTTGACAAACTGGAGCAGATTCACAAACAAATCTCATATAGTCTTTAAACAAAAACCCCCCCCCCCCCCCCCCCTTCCCGCCGCAAAGTTCGGCGCCGAATTTCACTTGGTCTTGCGCACTTCTGGATGATGGGGAGCGTTGGGGTGCGCCGGTGGCTCCCTAATGACGCACTTGGGACCCAGAAGAGAGGCATTTTTAAAATAGGCTACTATTATTGTTTATCATGAATAGCGAATTAGAATCGATAATCTAAACACTGCAATTACCAGTCATGTCGAAAGCCCACAAATGCAGGGAACAAGT
This sequence comes from Gnathonemus echidnorhynchus, assembly GCA_026776725.1. Classification (NCBI taxonomy): domain Eukaryota; kingdom Metazoa; phylum Chordata; class Actinopteri; order Osteoglossiformes; family Mormyridae; genus Gnathonemus; species Gnathonemus echidnorhynchus. The sequence continues at coordinate 1,391,177 of JAODJU010000063.1, forward strand.
GAGAAACTTAGGTCGAGGAAATGTACCGTAGAATTTCCTGAATTACTTTCTCAATAATATCCTCCACACTATCGGACCTGTCTAACGTGAATTATACATTTCATTTGCATAATTCTTTTATGCATGGCTTTCCGTTAGAGTTCTCATTGCCTGCAATATTCCGTTAAATTCCACGAAGGGCTCGGTACCTTTTGTTTTACAAAAAGCCTTTTTACAAAAGCGGTTTAAGTTAACATTCTACAATAGTTAGATCACGCTGATTCGGCTTTTATAATCATTAATTGCTGAGCTTAACGGACCATTTCATCAGAAGGGACTTACATCGTTCACGCTTTGTTTGTTCTCTTGATGGATTAATACACATAGGCTAGATACAAATCCATTTCCCAAATCGCCTGATTTGCTTTAGCGAACCCACCCAGGCTTATAAATATGTAAAAGTGTGTTTAAAATGCTTAAAAATATATCTGCTCAGTGGATAAATTGTAATAATTTGCGGAAAGCCGTGAGGCAATGTCTAATTAGAGAGGTTAAAAACAAGTTTAATAAAAGAGTATGGAGTGAATCAGAGCTGCGTGACTAAGAGCAAACCGCTTAGACCCCGCAATCAGCCATCACCGCATTTACTTTGTAATTGAGCGACGACGCGTCTCTGCGGTAATCAAACCAGCAGCGTGAAAGAAACGGTGTCCCACCATCACAGGCTTGAATTCATTAACATTATGTTTGAGATTGCAGTGCTGTAGTTGAGCTGCCCTCATCAGCCTCAGACTCGGCGCTTCCTTTTGCGGGGGAGATGAATGCTGCATTAATCACGCCATCCATCATCTTCTATGCGGTGTAATGGGGAAAGTTCTTTATGGCGCATTTTAAAAATAAAAACAAATACCCCTATGCGACATGTTAAGGTAAACAAGAATATGCAATTGTTAGGGTATTCTTCTTCCAGCCCTGATACGGGCTGGTATCCTGGGTGTTTTTGGAAATTGATCGTTCAGAGAGGAGGAATTAGGCACTTTGGCTTTGGCGCTCCAGGGAAGTATTTTCCATGCTTGTACCGTTAACGTTTTTAAGAGAAGAGGGTCGGGAACCAGCCGAGGACTGGAGACTGAGCCGCCTCGTCTGCAGAAAGTGCCGGGCGACGTGGCAGCTGTCAGCCTCGTGTCAGCGCGGCTCAGTCCGCAGCGAACTGACTTCTTCAGCTTGACGGAAGGGATTCCTCCATATTTGGTGCAGTAGATGAAAAAAAGAGAAAAAAAAACGTCTATTTTTTTTAGCTGAAAACTATGATGCATCGGCGATCAGACATGCGCACCATTTGCCCGATAACCTACCATCAGGCAAACTTTCCCAGTGGGGAAATTATACCACAAACCACGCCTCATTGGCCGTGAAAACTTCTGACTAGGGCACTGTGGACGATGGTCTGACCCCACAGATAAACCTGCTTTTTACATCTCCAGTCATTAGCTTTCTCCTGTTTATCCCCTATTCTCACCTAGATGTTGAATATCTCCCTCCAGTCTTTCAGAAGTAACGCGTCGTGTTTTGGCCACGAGACCTTCTGCTATATCCGTTCTGCCTCAGATCTACCAATCAGTCACAGTGTCCATTCTCTACGTTTATCCCTGCCATTCTTTCTTCCGGCCATGGGGAAGATTTCCTCTATCCCTGAAAGTCATTTTCCACAGCAGTGAAGTTATGAATCCCTGCAGAATCCGCTGCCCCACATCTTTGCCGCAGTTGAGTTTAGAGGCGCCGTGTGCTTTGCATCATCTAAGAATTGCGGAGGAGAAACTTCAGGGCTGGGTAGAAGAGGCAGAAGATGTGGACACCAGTTAAAGCAAAAGACAGTCATTTTCTGGTGTTTTAGTCTGGTTTCCCCCATGGAGCGGGTTACGTGGCCATTGTAAGTAGCTTTCAGAAGCACCGGAGCTGGGATGATCCCCAGTGGTTTGGCTGGAGATGGCTGTCCTCTGTTGCCAGGGGCAGCAAGCAAGAGCTGCTATCCTGTTTTTTTTTTTTTTTTTGTCTGCGACTCCTTTATCTGGCTGCTATGAGCTTCCCTAGCATGGCCAGGAGCTGCACGATTTTTGGAGATGTCCATAACACCGGTTGTCTTTGGACGTTCTTGAAAAATACTTACAGCTATTATGTATGACCCTCGTATGAAGTTGCATCATAGCACTGGCCAATCAGAGGCAGTGTTTACCACCACTCAAGTCACACATCTGCGTGGGGCCCCCGAGGTTTTGGAGCCCCCTGGTGGCCACAGGCAGTCAGTACACTAGGGGCCAGGGGGGCCGAGGCAACTAACTAAAAATTTAATTGATTAATGGTTAATTGAGCCTATGCACTGTTACCTTAGTCTTCACAACACCCTCCCCCTAGAAATGACAGGCTCGGCCACACACCCCTTTGCGTTCATTTGAGTCATATTCCACCCCACAAACAAAAAGGAAAATCCAAAGTTCAGTTTATGCTTATTTAGTGAAAGGAAACAATGGAAGGAGGCTGAATGTGAAGCTTTTTATTCTGCTGGGGAAAAGACACACACACACACAGTTCCCTGAGGCCAGGATTATAAAGCTCTCACCTAAAACTCCTCATTACTTAAAAAGTCTCTCCAGAAGAGGATCATTTCGTGACTTTTCTGCCTGTAACCCTCTATGCTGAATAAAACCAGACTGATCTCCTTTGGATTTTTATTTTCAATTTAACATCCATCTGTTTTCGGTTGTTGGATGTATAGAGAGATGAATGCATTTGAAAAGTGACATTCAGGTCCCGGAGGGTGAAATATGGGTTTAAATCTCATCATCCTCAGTACAGGGTCCTTGCCAGTTGCAGATTTGGGATTTGCTGTTTAAAGTCAGCCTTGGCAGTTTTCCTGAGCCTGAGATCAGCCTGTTCTCAGCCCCTGGGCTGCGGTACTCTGTACGGATCCACACTCCCCACACACTACGGCCACGCAACGTGCTCTGCACACAACGGGGTGCGTATTTTATCACTTAATCCTCTCCCTTAAAGACTTCCAGTTGAGACTCACTCATCTCCCCCCAAATATGACTCGGTGAACGGATCAGGGCAACGCCCACCTTCTTATAGCAGCGATTTATGTATTTGATTTAATTTCTAGGCACTAAGACTTTTTTGTTTTTGTAGCTGCGAGGTTACGTCTCGGTTGTGCAATCCGCTTCTTTCATCTCCGAACAGGGGAAGCAGGCGGATCCAAGGTTAAAAGGGAATTCAAAGCAGTCTGAGTGGGACTGGAGTGCGGAGTGAGACTCTGCATGGCCTGGCAGCATGTTTTGTCGGTTTCTGCTGCACCGTGTGTGTAGAGAGAGGGAGCAGGACTGATGCTGGGACCCTGCGGTGATGCTGGTGAGGTCTGTCGACGGTAATGCTGACCAGTGATGGAGTAGTGTTAGGCACCTGTATCCGGAAGGTTGTGGGATCGAATCTCATAACCAGTGGTGTAACCATATCCAGTACTGGTTGAAGGCCATGTGACCCCTAGGCACGCTTTGCTACCTGACCAAAACTGACTTGCTAAATATGTACTCCTCAGAGGAGGCAACCCAGGAAGGTGTCAGTGTAGCCTACTGGATTGGCTGGCACTGATCATATGATCAAAGCCTTTAACTCCTATTGGTCTAGGGGGCGCTAGATGGTAGCAGGGCTTGTGCTTTAATTACACGCTTGCAGTCTTCTGTATATATGTGTGTGTTCATGTCTCTCGTGGAGAAGGGATTTGCAAAGACTAACGAGTTTCTCCATGGGGATGAATGAAGTTCTGCTATTGCATTCTTTCTTTTTAGCCCCTGACTTAATGCACTGACGTGTTTATCGAGCAAAACTCTCCAGTTCACCCAGAAGTCCATGGGGGAGTCACAGTCCTATTTATTTGTGTTTTCCACTTTCTCTGCAAAACTTTATTCTCTATTTTTACTTTAAATAAATGTGTTTTTATACTTCGAGTGCAGATCAGCAATTTTTCAAACACTCCGGGTGAAACATTCCCAGCTCTCATCAACACACACTCAAAGTTACATTTTTCAAAATATCCATGTCTGACTAATAACTTTTTTTTTTTTTCCCCACAGTTTTGACTGGTATTAATTATCTGGCATTTCACACTGAGTGTATGTCTCCTAATTTACATTTAAATTTGGTTATGTCAACGCTTTGCTAATTATTCATTAACATTAAGTGTCGTAGAATGCAATAAACAAAATCTGCCTCATTAATTAGAATGATGGGCTGTAAATAGTATGTTAAAAGCCTGAAATAACCTTTCCTTTATAAGAATTTTGGTCTGAAACATAATTACCTCATTGGGGGATGGATATAAATATGTTAGTTCCAGGCACAAGAATAATAAACTGGGAATCCAGACTAATCGCTGGAATTTGGTTGTCTTGTGCGGATCAGTGGGTTAGGATGCTATGATTGTGATCAGAAGGTTGCTGGCTGAAATCCCAGGGTCAGCAGAGTGATGTCACCATTGGACCGTTGAGCAAGGCCCTTATGCTGCATTCCATTTACCTCAAACGTTGGAAATTGGAACTGAGAATGACATCACACTCATGTTAGCCATGTTCCAGTACAAGAACTCGAAAAGCCATTTAGCAATACTGGGGACCTGTTTCAAACTGCGGGGTTTCTTGGTTACCCAAATAACTTGTCGGATTTAAGGTACCCTAGTTTAAATGGCCTTTATCTTTGTTCACTTACATTTAGCCCAGACTACCTTAAATCTGACGAGTTATCCGGCTAAGCAAGAAATCCTGCTTTCTGAAACCGGCCCCAGTTCTTGCCAGGTTCATTGTTAGCCATTGTTAGCAATTCAACGTCAAAACAATGCATTACGTGGTATTCTGCACATAAGAACACTATAACTACATGTCCACAGATAGTGGTCGGACAGTATTGTGTGTACGACCGATTTAATGAGCTGCAAATAAGAAGTAAGTGCTATTGAGCAGTATATAACTACAGCTTCAACTTCTGTTGATGAAGGGTGCCGCCATCTTGAATTCTTAGGTCAGTGTTGCAGAAGTTCTTCTGGCTTTTCAAGTCAGAACTCCAGCCTCAGGGAGCATTCCCGCTGAAATTCCGACTTCCAAGTTCAAATGGAACCCAGCATTAATCCCATATTACTCCAGGGATCGTGTGACCCTGCTTTCTCACTTGTTTGTCACTTTGTGAAAAGCATGTGCTAAATAAATAAAATGTACCCTGTTGTAGAGCGAGAGGCAAGTTATATTTTATTTTTCCAGGTTTGCCTTGAAGTTTGTTTTAAAGTTGGCATCAAACTTGACTGTCTATGCCCTAGCAGCTTGCTCAGCAGCTGAGATCGTGTAACCGAAAATTAATACACGACTAAGCCATTAACGAAAGAATTGTTGTACGCACCGGCTTGTGAATTACAATGCGGGCGGCCTTTCGTATCGCTCCGTGATAAATGCCGCGGGGGTGATGCGTAAACAGAGAAGCTAATTATGCTTTTTTTTTTTTTTTTTTTACAGAGACAGCATTGTTATAAATCGTCTTGCAGTTTTTGTTTTGTTAATTATTCAACTGCAGTGATAATTGTCACGATCATGACTGAGTTTTCAGAACTTTTAGTTGATTCATTATTTTGATGTTCCGGAGGAGCAGCTCTGTTTAGTAATAATATCTTGACATTCCTCCACCTTTTTTTGCACAGCTCCCTGTAAATATTTGATTACTTTCTACTGTGAGTCACCCTATTGGGGTGGGTGGGGGTATTAACCTGAATGGACGTGAGCCGCTTAGACACATTCCCAGAACAGTCATTTGTTCACTGTGCAACCCACTACGCAGTGCTATTTATGTCTGAATCATTACTACTGAATTCCGTTCAGTGCTTTTCTTGACATTCTTTGCACAACTGCAGCTTATTACCATGTAAATGTCTTTCTTTACTGTCTAAATGTATGTGCTGTGCTACAGTAAATCTGCAAGTCTGCTAGATCCATAAAAAGTAGATGTGAAAGGATGTGAGCTGTAGGAATGTGAATGCGTTATGCTTCTTGAGGACGTCTGAGATGGGATTGGCCAATAGACATGGCTTTTAAGAGTGGTTACCCGAAACAGGATCTCCCTCCCATCTTCAGCCGACTTGACCCGCGCTTCCAGCATCCCTTAAATCGATTGTAGCCAGCTGGAGGTGGAGGGGGGTCACGTGAGGTGACCTGGCTGGCTGTCACCGATGACCACAGCGTCCTCCATCTACCGCTCGCTGGCTCGCAATCTGGCCCCACGCGTCAGGGTGCAGTTCGTACACCGTGAAACTGCGAAATGGCCACAGCCCGAGGAAAAGCCGCCAAAAATATTCAACAACGCAGAACGCCCACAGATAAAGGCGCACAGCTCAGGGGTGAGGATTAAAGCCAGACTCTGCTCTACCTTACGCTTTCAGATGTGAATCGTGGGTTTTACCTGACATTGAAGGAGTATTTTTTTAAAATTTCCAGTGACTGAAATCTCTGACAAAATGCTCACTTACAGCCAGTAGGTCATTCGTTGGTTTGTAACTGGGGGGTGGTCCGATGGGGGCGCACTCCTGACCAGATACGAGTGTGACCACCTAATCCATGTCAGGAGGGACACTATGAGCTACCACAGGGTTTGTAAAAAACCATTTCAACCATTTCGATTAAAAGGACCCCGATTTCACTTTAGCACTGAGTTCTTGCCGTGTGCTGATTGGTCAGTCTCCTATAATCAGGCATGTGTCACTAATGCTAATGTGAAACAGCTGGACGAGTCTTTAAATCAAGGAAACAAACGAGTAAAAGTACAAGACAAACCAAACAATTTAGCTGAGCACAGGAGCCTTTAAGGTAGTTTGTAAAACCTGAAGTAGCTCATAGTGTCCCTCACTCTGCCACATACAACCAATCTACCTACAGACACAGAAGTAAAATGGCTGAAGGACATTGCTTAACCATTCTAATTATGTGAGAAAAAAAAAACTGTCCTGCTCGTTCTTTTGTTGCCATTGTCTCAGGCATTCAGGATTTAAGCGAAGCTGCTTGCATTAACGCGTGCCTCCTTCACGTCGCGTGCTGGGTCTCATCAACGCAAATAAAATAAACACAGGTCTGGGGATTTATTTAGCGCTAACGCTAACCACAAGGATGCTCAAAACACACAGAGCACTTCCTCTACCCAGCCCCCCCCCCCCAAATCAACTACTGCTTATAGTTATGGCAGCCTTGTGTGGTCATTTAAAGATAATAATAAAAAAAGTGAACTGGTCTGTTCTGATTGGTCACTTGTCTGAAGCTTGAAGCTCCTGGTTGGACACACACTTGGTCACGCCCCCTGCACCATCTCTGATTATATATATGGCCACACCCACTGACTTCTTTATATATGTATGGCCACGCCCCCAAACTTACACGCACAATCCTTGCAATACAATGAAAAGGGACCTGCTCATCAGACATGGGAGCAAAACGGTGGATGAAATTCAAACTCAGCATTTCTGAGCTCCTGCTTGCCCCTTAGGACCATCCTTTTGATAATGATGGAGAGTTGTTCTGCCTTAAATGAGAGTTCCCACTTTGGCCATAAGTGCTGTGGAAGATGATGTGCAGAGATCCCACAAGACTGTCTGAAGAAGAAAGACTCCCTGCTATAGCTTCTCCAGCTCTAAATGGGATATATTCTTCAGTCTTGGGTATAGGGTTGCAAAGGGGTGGAAAATTTCTGGTAAATATTCGTAAACTTTCCACAAACTTTTCATGGGAAGTAGGGTTGCAAAGGGATGTAAGGTTTCCAGTTTTGGAAACTCCCCAAATTTTGCAGCCCTAGTCTTGAATGGTGTCTTTTCAGACACCTGTTTATTGTCATTGTATAATTAGCCTTTCGGTGGGTAGCACTGTTGCTTGTGGGTTCGAATCCCTCCCCTGTCTGTGTGTGTGGAGTTGGCATGCTCTCACTGTGTGTGTGGATCTCCTCTCTGTGCACTGGATTCCACCTGCAGTCCAAAGTCATTTGGTTAAGTTAACTTGTGGGCAGGGAAAGGGGACAGTGGGTCAGAATAGGAGCTGGACAGGAATGTGGGCTGGAACATGGTGAACCTTCTGGGCGAGCAGCAGCAGCCTGACATGAGTCTCCCGGACAAGGTGTACTTATGGCCACAAGGGGGCGCAGTGTGTGATGTGGTCTGTCATCCCAGACAGTGTTCCCCAGTTTTGTTTACCTTTATGTCTGGGATAGGCTGCAGCCCCCACTCCATCATCCTGTAAAAGATGGAAGGATGGATAATCTTTATGTGCATGAATGTCAGAATAGCACATCTTAGCAGATTTTTCTGTGATGCCAAATTTAGAACTTAATGGAAATTAATAAAGAAACAGAGAGAAATACCCAAGCTGTGAAATTCCTATCCATGACCCAAGTCACGGTCAGGCGCTAAAAAAGATCTTGGTTTAATAAAAGCACTTCTCTAAGTGCGATCGATCAATGGCATCTGGGGAAAGGGGGGGGGGGGCAGACATCTTTTTTTGGGAAGATGGATAATATAGAATTGTGAATGGGGTTATTGAAGCACGCTGCCACCTGCCTGCAGGTGATGGATGTGCGGCGTGGACGTGGGGCCTCGGTGAGCCATTAGCCGTAATTACGCCCCTCTCTCGGTGAGCAGTGGCTGCCTCACTGATGCTGGGAGGGGGGAGAGGGGTTATATGGGGGCTGTAATTATAATTGTAACTATAATTGTAAGTATAATTGTAATTATAATTGTAACTATAATTGTAATTATAATTGTAATTGCAGCAGTGTCAGAGACGGTAGCCGGAAGCCTGGGATTATAAGGTACTGTAGGCCAGAGTATTTTTAATTAGCGAACAAGCTAATGCGGTCGATTCTTCTTTATTTCATAACCCGTCACTGTTCTGTGCTGCTGTAAAGTTCATAGCCCCCCTGCCACCCCAGTCAACAGTGAAACATGCTCGTTCAACTTCCCTGCAGGAATAACAAATTGCGCTTGTCAAGAACCCATAATGCTAACGCTTAGAGGTCAATTATCTCTCCGGAGAGCCGCCGTTCCAGCATTACCGCGCCCTCGCCGACGGAAACGGCCTGTGCCACCCACGGAATCCCCCGCCAAGGATGTCGGAAGTGCACCACCCGAACCACAGGGGCACCTGGATCTGGCCTCTTGAAAGGTATCTTTAAGGATGCTTGTTGTCCAATGGGATTTTGTTTTTAATGGCGTAATGACTGCTGGTCACGGTAAAACGAAACAAAATAAAAATAGCTACTTATGTTTGGTTGGGAGAGGTTATCTGGGTCCTGCCATGTCTGACGGGGTCTTTATTTTTGTGTGTCATGGCTTGAGGTTATTTTTGCAGCACTTTGAAAATCATTCGAAGAATTTTAGTTCTTCACAGAAACGCCAGATTTCCATTCCATCGGGTGAGACGGTCTTTAAAGAAGCCTCGGAAGTTGCTGGGGGGGTTTAATAGAATCTTTCTCCTTTCATGGTGCCTCAGTTTCCGATGGAGCGAAATCAAAACGCCACGTTGTGGCCCCAGCAGCATGTGTCGCGTCGTCTCCGTGGGACCCCCCCGGGGCTGACCGGCGCTGTAACTGTGCTCTGCCCGTAGGGGGCGTGGCGGTGAGGTGAGCTGCCACCGAAAGTCTGTACACATGTGGCCTGGTGGGGAAAACCTGCATGGAGGGGGACGTTTTCACCTCCTGCCCCACGAGCCAGCAGTCTGGGGGGGCCAAGAAAAAAATTTGACTCGTGCTTCCCCCTCCCCCACCTGCCCAAAGGGCACAGCTATTATACCTTCTGGCCAGAGTAAAGTACAAACACTGTATTTCAGCATTCTGCTGATTACATGGAGAAACTCATTCTATCTAGCCATGACAGCGTCTGCTAAGTTCTCCTGAGACCAAATCAACAGTCTTTACTCATGCAGTCTTTATTTATAACCTTTATATATAGATTTAATTTATTCCTAAACATCTGCCACCATGGATGGCAGTGCAGTACAGATGCTAAAAACACTGATTTCGGGTTAATGAGGTCTGGGACCAAATGAGACCATACGTCCACCACCAGGGGGCAGTGTCTCAAATTGCAAAAAATTACCTGTAGGGCAATGCAGGGCTGTTGCCTTGGCAATCAGTGGCTCTGACTAACAGAGCATCTGTGAATCCAGAGACGAGTGTTTCTTTGACAGACACAGGGGGGGCAGTGACTCAGCTGGAACCTATTAGAGCAAGTCTGACACTGACAGATTTTAGCTGTGCTGCTCTTATTGAGACACCCATATCAAATTCTCACACGACGTGTATAATCTGGCAACCCATGAAAGACAAAAAACGAGCCCCGTTTTGGGGGAAATCGATTGCTTTTCACTACTGTGCACTAATTAAACTCACTTCTCCCATCGACTACTCCTGCCTTAAATCCTTCACATTGTATCGCTCGTTTGCTGATGCCTCTCTGTCCCTCTTTTGAGCTGACCTGGCATCAGGGTGATTCCCATGTGTTGTGGGGGGGGGGGGGGGGGGGGGTAC
>JAODJU010000063.1:1414734-1436309 GCA_026776725.1 Gnathonemus echidnorhynchus
GGGGGGGGGGGGGGGGGGGGGTTACAGCACAGGGTCATCCAATGTGTATTGCCCCTGGAGCTAGGGGTTAAGAGCCTTGCTTAAGGGCCCACAGACATGTGACCTTTCTGCTTTGGTCCAAACTGGCAATTTTCCAATCACAGGCACAGACAGTTAGCCCACTGAGAAAGAGAGAGAGAGAGAAAGAAACAGTTGTATTGTGTTTTGTACTAAGAGGCTCATCAACACTTAAATCAAACTTCACATGATTGGTGATACTGGTGAAGTGAACGAATGGGCTTGTCACATGATCGCACCCCAGCCCAGGTCATCCAACCCCCCAATCTTACATCTGCTGTAATGCACATCTCTAAGAACCCAAGATATTGCTCATTTTTGCTCCTAGATGAATATATGAAACATTTTAGTATCGAACCATAAAATTATGAATTTAACACAAACCTAAATAACTCTGTCGCACTTCGTTCCTGGAGACTCCAGCTGTTTCAGCCACTTGTCTACACGCGTCAGGATTTAAACAATTAACATAGCTGACAGAGGAAATAACTAAAAACAGTCGCTGAACTGTGCTCACATGTCTGTAAAAATTAACTAATTATTATGATTATTTTCCTGACAGACAGTTGACAAGAAGATCTACGGATGGAGCGGAATACAGCCGCTTTTACTTGGACGCCGAGGATTCGTGCTCCCGGGACGCCCGTAAAATACACCTCTCGTTTCTCGCCGTGTCTTTTCCCCGCCGCTTGGCGGCGCTCTATCGTGGGCCTCCTTCAATAAAGCCCTTTAATTCACCCATGAATTGCGCACTCTTTCGGGTGTGGGGAGAGGCAGTCCGCCATCCAGCATCAGTAAACAGCCCCCCCCGTCCTCACCACCACCCCCCCACTTTCATGTTCTACGCGCTCTTTGATGTCTGCATCCAGTGGGCTGAGAAGAAATAAAAAGGGTTGTTTTCAACTGGTTGAGATAATTATTTCTGGAACGCAACCAACCCCTACGCTCCCAACAAGCAGAGAATTAAAATAACGAACCGTTAGCTAGAAATGTGCAGGCGGGGCTTTTTTTGCAATTATAAACAATGCCGCAGAAATTCTCACATGAAACAGATAGGCCTTTCGCTGGCATTGTTTATAATTAAATCGAATTAATTAATCCGTTTAATTAAGGTTACAGTCTAAACGTCGGGCCCTTTAATTTCTGTTACGTTACTTGATGTATCCGAGCTGAAAAGCATTGTGTTTTGAAGGTTGTTTAATTAGCAGTTTTACATAGCAATCAACTTAAAAGCAGTAGCGGTACCACCGCCAGTATTTTATCAGTAATAATACCCTGTTTTTCAATGTGATATGTTATTGTTGTAAATAGTGTTAGCAGGACGCAAACATACTACTGCTGGCTTCATATAGTGGGTTAAGGTTATAGGACTTTCTGCTGATATTCTTATATGTCTTGCTAACAGACAACTGCTTGAAAATGTATTTGCATATTGTCACAAAGGGATTGGGAGAACAAGAAAATCCAGGAAGTGGGAAGTAAACTTTACTAGGAATGAAATATACAAGAAACAAAAGGACCACATGGGGTCAAAACAAAGGTAGGTAGGGCGGGGAAACACGAAAGAGCATGCTCATCTAAACACGGGGTTAGGTAGGGCGAGCAGGAACAAAGAAACTCTAGCAGGGATAACAAATTCATTACCAGCAGAACCTAACACAGCACTCGCATCTATAATGACCAACAAAGGAACGAGCCAGGGATAGACACATATATACTCCAATAATGAGGGCTACATGAGGGACAGGTGTGTACAATCAACCGATTACCCACACATAAGGACTGGGAATAGGGAAGAAAACGGGATGATCAGTGACATCTGCTGGCCAAACAGGGATACGACAAACATGGTAGGGATAGATTCTGACACATGACCTGTAGGTGTACATGGGCAAGAAAACATTATATACTACTGAAATGCCTTCAAAGTTTTTTCACTTTTTGACAAGGGCAGTGAGGGAAAGCTACATTTAATCTATATCTATCTATCTATCTATCTATCTATCTATCTATCTATCTATCTATCTATCTCTGCCTTATGTCCTGCGCTCCCTGTACCCTGTGCTGCATAAGAGGTTCAGGAATACGGAAGGATTGGTGGATATCTAGAACACTGCTGGCCCCTACCTCAAACTCTGTGACTGACATCTTGACAGCTGGATCTGTCACGGTATCTTGGGGTCTCACAGTTTGGTCACATTCACACTGTGCCTGATGTCTCAATCAGTCACTAAAGGTATCCTGGTTCATCGTATAGAATAAAAATGAGCTCAGGTAACCAAATTAGGCCCCGATTCTCTTTCTTTCTCTTAAGTGATGCGCTTACATCGTCATCCGTCCATCTTCTATGACCAATTATCCAGTACAAAGTCACAGTAAACCTCAATTCTATCCCAGGAGCAGCTAATCAACATTCTGCATGGGATGCAAGTTCTTCCCAAGGTACTTACTTGCATTATGGGCAATTTGGAGATGCCAGCTTGCCGAACAGCGTATTTTGGACTGTGGCAGAAAACCAGATTAGCTGGCGAAAATCCAGGTAGCATCCACCTTTGCTTGAAAGCCAAGTTCTCTAATAAATTCTTCATGCTACTTACAGCACCACAGTGCATTAAAGGGGTTGTTCTAATCCGAAGCGCAGAACCAGTTAATATCAGTAATTGCAGCGCTTTGATTAGTGTGAGTTGTACCTCCAGCTACTTGGTTTTAAAAAAAATCATCCCATATGGCACAGTCCTTGTTTGTTTACATTCTAAATTAAATTAATTTATTACTAGAATCCCACTCGGCCTTTATATGTAAACTCAGCCCTAAATAAATCAATATTTTGTCTAAAGATTAATCTCTGCCAGCCCCTTTTAAAAAAAGAATTAAAATTCACATTTTGTATATTTGCTTTATATAGTGGGAGCACGGTGCAATCAATGCAGATGACAGCACGCTAATAACACGGTGCATTAGTTAATTAGCAAGCACCGTCATGGCCGCTCCGAGTGTCTAACCCAACAGTTGATAGTGTGCTATACGTGGTCTGAATATAACGTTTTACTGGGGACTGTTCTAAAACGGAGGAGGCTTCCATCCTGGAAGTGGTGAGCTGAATCAGTCTCTGCTCAGGGCATTGATGTCATGCCCTGCATTCCTGCCCGCTTGTTCTGTCCCCAGTGTGACTCTAACGAGCCACGCCTGTCGCTAATTTGTCCTACCTCTCGTTTCACCCCATGCGCCTCACTCCAGTTGCCCCTTATCTGCTCCCTCATCAGTGCCATATAAGAGTGCCTCCCAGTCCTGTGCTCCCCAGTCCGGTCACTGATGTCATCCCAGTGTGTGCGTCACTGCCTTTCCTTTAGCTGGTTGTGCCTTTTGTTTGACCCCATGTGGTCTGTTTGGTTTGCCCTGCTTAATAAACCCCTTATTGTTTGCCCTTATGCCCACTCCTACCTCCTTTGTGTTTGGCACGTGACACTACAGCCTGACTATACTCTCATTCCTAAATTTCAACCATTTTGATGTCTGGTTGCATTGTCATGTTACTCCAAAAATGACCCCCCCTGTTCTGTGTAAGTGCCAGGGGAGGATTAATTTATTGTGGGCCCTAGGCTGACATCAGCACGACCACTCAAGTGTTGCTGATTTAACTTTTCTTTTTCTCGAGGCGGGGGCCTGATGTTTGCCAGGCCCCTAGGGTATAGCCTAGGGCAGCTTCTGCTTTAATCGGCCATTTTTGAAATAGCAATAGCAGTTTGAAACTGTAGTTTGTCAGTGCCGATTTGACCTAATTAAGATTCTTCAGTGAGGGGCAGTGATTCGTAAGCATTCTTGTTAATACCGTAGTTGTTTTAATAGAGCTTATTCGGGCAACGCAGACAGAGTACAGGAGCGACGAGAATTTGGAAACGAAAGCTGTCGGAAGCGGCACAGCGGCACATTTTCGTCTGCGAACGATCCGCTTTTGTCAGCTCCGGGACAAAATAACGGTTTCGGTTTCTGCGAGTGTCATCTTGCCGGTGGGTTTTGAAATGCGATCTGTCATCGCCTCCCGCCATTTCTTCTGCCTGGAAGAAGCTAATCATCACGCGGCGTCGTTAGCGCACCTCGCAGGCCTTTGAAGGTACCGCGGCTCGCGCGCCGCCTGCGTTCCAGGACTCTGATCAGGAGGAACCGCGTCCCACACACTCATCCGCCTTCCTCCCCGCTGTGTTTTGATCTCCGCCTCCCTTTCTCCCCCGATCCCCGATGCTCAAATTATTTAAAGCTCAGGGCCTAAACGAGATGTTTCGTTTGGTGATTTGCTGCATTGTTTTATGTGCTAGAGGAAGGGATACAGAGGGCAAAGAAAAGAAGCATTTTCGACTGACTGCTGCTGATCCGGTGCTTTCTGACTCGCTATGACAGTATAGAGAACCCCCATGCTGTTAGCCGGGGGGGGGTGGGGCAGCCTCAGGGGCTGAAACTCAAACTTTTATACATTTCGAATCTTCTCTCACCGACTCAACCATGCCCTGATTTTCAGCACATTCTACAGAATACGAAGGAGAATGTGTAATTTTTATTACGGTTATTTTTGACTATTATTGACAGATCTATATGTCTGTGGTACCTTAGTAATGTACCTACAAGTTAAATGTTCTGGTCTGTCTGCTGCACCATGCTTGTGTTTGCATATTTATCTAGCAAAGAAACGCAAGCAGATAAAAAAGGTGTCATGTGGCTCAGTAGGTTAAGATGCAGTGCTTGTAATCAGAAAGATGCTGGTTTGAATCCTGCCATCAGCAAAGTGACTTCTACCAATGGACCCTTAACTCTCAAATGTTCCAGGAACTGTCTGACTGTATGTCACTTTGGATGAGAGCATCTGCTAATTAATTAAAGTATATAAATATATGTAAAAACAACCCTAGTGGACAGATTTCTGTAATGAGGGTTGGGGAATTAGCTTAATTGGGGACAGTAGTTCTCTTATTAAGGTTTCTAGGGAGTCTGTACTGTAGCAGGATCACACCTACACAGAGACGAAACACAAATCCTGAAATGAAGTGTGTGTGTGAAAGTATGCTGTACGTGGCGGAACCGGACCGGGCCAGAATCAGAGTCTGGCTGTGTTTACCACGGCAGATAAATGAAACGCAAAGAATTATCACTTCACTGACAAATAGAGACAGATGGATCGAATCGACCAGAACAGCGGCAGTCATGTGACATTTGGCTGCCACCCCCCAGAAATAAGCAACAAGAGCATCCAAGCCACCTGCTCAAGGGTACAGGAAGGGGGCAGGCTGCAGATGTGTGGGGCCAAATAATTATTTTAATAAACATTTAGTCCATCCCTGGCCAGGCACCTCACCATATGGCTGGAACTGCCTGTTTGTCCCCATTTTGAGGTGTCAAAATCCAAAATTCAGCCAAAATATCTGGGTCAGGGTGAGATATTCTTGTTAGTGTGGCTCACTTCTCCTTAACAAACTCAAATCAAGTAAAGTTGGCTTCTTCGTCATGCCGTCCATATACAAATTCAAGTTTTATTTGTCACAAACACAGTCATATGCTGTATATCTCTGTAGTAAAATGCTTTTCCCACCTGCTTCCAGGATTGTGACTGTGAAAATGATCCAATAACCAATCAGACTGCAGAAGAGGTAGGTCCAAGCAGCTAGAGGAGATGGGACCAAACAATCAAGTCTGCCCCCTCTAGTCACTTGGACCCACTTCTTCAACACCTCTTCGACAATCTGATTGGTTGTCTCTCCGAACCAATCATTTTTCCTTCTGCCCTCAGAACATTTTTGTGTAAGTAAAACTTCCATGAGCTGATTTCTCACTTACTAGACTTATTCCTAGGGTTAGAACATTATTCGATTCAGCTTAAATATTCTAAATATTATAAAGCTACAGGACTGTTCCGTGGAATTTATTAGTAGCAATTGGTGCATCATTCTGATCCCGGCACTTTCTACATAGAAATTGGGCAATGCAATTAATCTCAGTTCATGAATGAGATGCCGTGGATGGAAACAGCCAGTCAGGTCTCTTGAGCTCCTGCCGGAGACCTTGGTGATTAAGCTAAGAAAATACAGATGACAGCTTCTTCCGCGATTCTTCTTTATTGTGAAATTCTTTGAAACCGCAACCCCATTACCATAGTATAATAAGCAATTGTGTGACTTTCGTGAACAATTCGTTCTTGGGAAACGAGTCCCTTATGGGGACTATACACACACGTTCACTTCCCTGCACAGATTCGTTCTTTCGTTATTTTCGCTTGTCCTCAGAAATATGATATGAATTCTTCCCTCCTCGACTACGGCCAATGTGAACCAGTGAGGCATATAAGGACGTGCTGTAAGCGAGCATATGATTGGCTGGAATTTTAACGTGAGACTGAACGTATAAGCCTGTAGTGAACAAACGACCGAGGCTGTGTCCGAATTCATTGGCTGCATCCTTTGAAGGACATGGTCTATGTAGAATTTGTGGGTGTCCTTTGAAGGTTCATGCAATGGTTCTTGGGATATGTTGGGCTGCGAAGGATCCGACGGGTGAATCCTTCGCAACTTGGTAAAAGAAGGATGCATTTGTAGACTGCATTTGAAGGAGCATTCGAAATGGGACAGTCTTGTTATGTTACTGTGATGTATTCAGTCTTTAAATGTAGCCTTAGAAGGATGCAGCCCGGAATTTGGACACGGCCCAAGAGTCTCTCGTTCACCCACTCTCCGCCTCATTCATTCCTGCTGAACGAGAGACTGGAAGGAGTGAAGGAGTTGGTTACACCATCTACTGGTGTAGTATATAGCCTACATGTGTAGAGACTCCTCATATGCTGCAAATTGATGTTAGAGATGCAACATTTTCATGATTTAAAGCAATTTTAACCAAAGTTTGTTAGCATTTGGTCTAATTAGCTGACTGTGATGAGGCGTAACATATTATTTTTTCTCATATGACTTATTGGTGGTATTTAGCTTACTCATTGGCACTATTTAACCCTATCTAATCCTAAATAATAGGCTTTTTTGACATACCGAACACAAGTGTTTCAAATCTATTTTATGCGAACAGGAATAGCTACTGAAAGAGTTGGTAAACAAATTGGAATGAATCTTTTAGGCGAACTGGATCTAACGAACCGTCTCCCTCCCCCAAGAAGGTAATTTCACCCATGCTTAAAAATAAGCTGGGTGGGGTGGGGGGGGGGTCCCCTATAGGCAACTCAGGAGGCCCTGGCCAGTTAACCTACTTTCTACAATTGAAGCTTAATTAAAAATAATAAATTATTTAACAGGATCAATACGCGTATTTTTCTCCAACGAATTCAGAAGCTGAAAGAACTGGTTTCTCTGCAGTTGCCTGCCATGCCTGCATGACCGCCAGGGGGCGCCATCCTTATGTGGCGATGTCAAGGAACAGCCTTTACGCAGCAAACGTCCCAGCTATTACACGTTGAACTTTAATAACGTGACGCTTCATTAAGTGTCCAAAGCACGTATTGCAACGGGCCCTTATTTTCTTAGGATTCTTATTTCCATTGAAATGTCATTCTTCGTAATTGCTTTTTTTTGATCATTCAGTTTTTCAGAATTAGCATAGTGCTCACATCCCTCGTTAAAATACTTTTTGTTAATCTGAAAAAGGAACTTTAAAGGGAATTTGCAAAGAGGGTCAGATCCGAATAGAGTTTTGTCTACATCCATATACTGCAGGTGTTGAAAAACTAAATGTATGTGGACACGTGTTACTTTGCACAAACGTCATATATAGTAGTTCAATTGTAGACATCATACTTTCAGCAAAAAAGTGTTTATACACCATATGTGTATCATAAAAGCACAAGATCTGTAAAAATAAAATCACCCAGCGGAAAGGACATCCTCTAAGGCGATTAATTAAAGCTTGACTTTATTCCACCGTGTGTCTTCTTCACAGTTCACGGTAACAAACTTCTAAAAATATTCTTATTTGACTAAGAAATACTCCATCTGCAAAAGACACTCAAGAGCACCGTGGGTATTAAAAAGTGTCCAAACATCGTTTTCAGTAAAGCTTAAACACAGTAGTCATAAATGAAAGAAAATCAAGGGGAAAAGAATCTCAGATATCATCTTCGTAAACGTGCAAGACAACAAGGCTTACAGTTAAGGTGGGCTTCTCTTAATTTAATTAATCTTACAAGATTTGCAATTTACTTACAATTATTTCATGCCCAATTTTTTTTTTAAAAAAAGAAGAAAAAAAACATGGCGTCTTTTAGGGTTATTTTAATATAAGCAAACACAAACACACTCAGCCCTCTCTTTGTGGGAACTTAATCACTTAAAAAACACTTAATTATTAACTGAAGCAGAACAAAGTTCAAAAGCAGATTAAATAACATTTACCACTGAGTCCACCCTGGTGATTATTATGGCTGGTCCCACAGACTCCATACCAACCCAAAAAGCAGAAACTTGAATACGCAAGTTACTGTTAAACCTCTCAAGCGAACACAAAGCGCCCCAAAGCCCAGATGAGGCAATGCACTTGCAGCGTAAATCGGATACGTCACGGATGATAAAGCAAACAGCAAAAAAAAAACAAATGCACAAGAGTAACTATCGTGTCATTTTATGGCACATCTTTGACACAACAGAGATCAACACACGCAGGGGACTCGAGGGAAACTGCACACTGAAATCAGATTGCCTTCCTGCGAAATGACAGCAGCACGTAGACGTCGGTGTATGTCTGACTCTCCGTGTTAGAAATCGCCTTTAAATTAGTGTTTTTCTTAAATTCGAGGGTAAGGGTTGGCCAAATCCCATAGATCCCACCTGGTAAATACGTCCCACACGCAAATTTCCGTTTTACAAGATAGTTCAGGGCAACTCATTAATATTCATAACAGAGCGGCACCTGATTGGCCGATGAAAGGCTCCATCTACATATGCTACCTGCTTTTTGCTGTCAAAGGTTTGGATGATGGCGGAAAGGTAGATTATGCAGAGTAGCGTT
Source organism: Gnathonemus echidnorhynchus (assembly GCA_026776725.1). Lineage (NCBI taxonomy): Eukaryota > Metazoa > Chordata > Actinopteri > Osteoglossiformes > Mormyridae > Gnathonemus > Gnathonemus echidnorhynchus. Next base: position 1,423,780 of record JAODJU010000063.1, read on the forward strand.
ACTATTAAATGGCGTCATGTAGTCTTTCTGGAAATACAGGTTATGTCCTTAAATAGACACGCCGAATGTAGTAACACCTTAATCAAATTAGCTATTAATATGGTTATTAATGAGTGCTACTGGCCAATCAGGTGGCGCATCTTATTATATTAGATTAATAGATGCAAAACGAAAATTCGCCTCCAGCACACGGCGCAAGTGGCAAGTCAGTTGCAGAGACCGGGGAGGGGTTCGCTGGACAGGGACTGGCAGACAAACACACACCCTCCACGAATCAATTCACAGTTTGTTTTACGCTCAATGACATTCGATCACCGCGGCATAAGGGAATGAAAGAAAGGCCAGAATTCAATTCCCCGGCTTTGTAGTTTAACCTCAGCTCTCAACAGCAGATTTTAGGAGGACTCTCACGTTCCCCCCCCCGTTCCTGAAACTTTTTGTTCCCTTTAGGCTGAAATTGATACCATACACGCCGAACCGAATGGAAAAAGGAACTCGCACTTACTATACAAAATAAATGTGTAAAAAATAACAAATACATTTTTATGTATAGAAAATGGACATCAAGGACTCTTCTGTGAACAAATCATCACCCTCAACTGAAATGACGATTTGTAAAATTCTTAGCACCAAGCAAAAGAATATGCATCGGTCTGTTTGTTGGAAGGAAAAGGAAAAAAGAAAAACCTATTTCCATCTTATCTTAAAATGACACGTTATTAGTCAGATAATAATGGAACGGATGCAAGCCTGCAGTGGAGCTCCAACACATCAGACCAGGAGTCCAAAACCAGAAACAGATCAGTTTTGAGTCACGGTGCTCATGCAGAAATCGAATTTTCACAGAATCCAAATACAAATATATACATTGCATTACGAGCAATATATAGAAAACTCCATTCAGCATAGACATTAAAAACATCAAATTATTAAAATTAAGAATGAGACATTAACTATTTGTCCTTCAGCTCATGGCACCTTGGAATATTACCATGGAACAGAAAAAAATAAAGTTCTCACACATAATTACAGTATTACAAAGCAGGGTGTGGCTATTGGTGAACTATTTGTTAGTGTAATATACTGTTATGATCATGCCAATGTTTATTTCTGCAGTTCCTATAGTTACACTGAGATCAATTAACTGAAACATTGTTACAGTTGTACTTGTTCTATGTTTGGAAATGCAGTTCCATGCTGTGTAGGAGGAAAGTACCACAAACGGACAAATGTGAATTTGTGACTGGACAAAACTCTTCTGGACGAAAGTTAATCCCATCATAGTATTCATCTCTCGGTAAGGTTTTGGTTACTTTCTACAGAACAGCAGTGTCCTATGCTGAACCCAACGGGCATTTAAAGACAAGGGACAGAATGGTTAATTAAGGTACATTACAGTGATGTAATGCACTTCACATCATCTCCATTACCTGCAATAACATTTAGTAAAGTACCCCACGGCAACGATTTATTTCCAAATAACTTGATGCAATAACAACGCAACAGTCTTTTAAAATCATAGTATTGGTACCGCATTCCCATTCACAGAGTCACACACATACCTGGTCCTACCAGTGGTATCGCTATGATAAATATGGCTGTAACACCCACTGCACGTCACTGGAGAGGGCTGATGTGGCCAAACCCAAATTCCACCTTCCAGCTCTACGTAAACTCAATGAAGTCGGATGGTGGCTGGAACTCGACACTGATGCTATTTCCCAAGAGAAATCAGCACATTTCACAGTCTGAGATTGGCTGACGACGCCGATACTGGGCATGTATAAATGAAGTGGCTCTGAATGTAGGGCACCTCTACTCTGTGTTCAATTTCTACATAGATTATGCCCTTAAGCTTTATTACAGACTCTTATGTGAGGTTTGAGGAAGATAAAGAGATTTGAACGTGTGGGCAGAGACTCGACAGGAAACATTCTCTGATCCCTGAAAAATGTGACATTGCATTTACTTTGGGCATCATGATGACATACTGGGGGAACGACGCTTTAAAGTAAGTCTGCAAAAATGAAGCGTAGCACTATAGAATACATTCTATAGCATTCTATATATGTGCAAATCACAGAGCTCACCCGATAAGCTATTTATAGCTTTTATTTGCCAAGGGCTCCATCTGTTGGGGAACTTAAGTTACTGGCCCAGTCTGTTTCATTTCAGGGAATATTAACAGCAAATTATTTGGGCAAGGGGACAGGTTTCTGTTACTGAGTAAAGAATACATGAAAAGCCCTGGTCTCTCCGCATGTGTCACATAAGTCTGGCCGAGCTGTCAGTGATGTCATAATGGCTTTGACATAACATCACAAAAGCTTCTTGAAAAGACCGATTTGGAGAAACTAAAGACTGACTGCTATGGACAATCAGCCATAATGACACATTACAGGGGCAACCTGCGTCCAACACAACCTGTTTAGTGGTCACCAACAGGAGCGACTTAATTTTAAAGGGTCATAGTCAGCTTTTACTTACTATAACCACTGATCCTTCAATGTGATCTATGAAGGTCACCATAATATTACCCACTTACAAATCACCCAACATAGTACATCATTCATAGAAAGAAATCTAGCACCAGAGATGGGAAACTTCATGACTAGCTTCAAGCTAAGCAGACCTCTCCTCCAAAATATTTACTTGTCTGAAATACAACATGAGAACTTAAAGAATTCTTCAATAAAACCTTCCAAGATACTGAGTCTTGTAATTTCCTCTTCATTCACCACGTTTAGGAAACACCATTTCCAGGCATTAATATGGTCATCAAAATCTATAAACGAAGACTATATATACAGAATAATTAGATGGCCCCTGTTGCTGTACTACGAAGTTTGATCACCAGAGATCTCTCCCGAGGTCATGCAGATCTGCTGGTCTATATATGACTTTCATAAATGACACACTTGGTGCCTTTGGTCCCCAAAATGGAAACGCAGATGGCAGCTTCTTCCAGGTTCTCCTCAGGAGGACCCGGGTCAGCGCCTTTGGGGTTTTCGGCACTCTCCTCGCACCCCACCTCTGCCTCCCTCCTACTCGGGTTCTCCTCAATGGCCTGTCGACACCTCAGGTCAGCACGGGCCGGGTCAAAGCCACCAGGCTGGACCACTTCGAAGATCTCGCCCACGAAGGTCCGGCAGTTCAGGATGAGCGGTGGGAGAGGCACACTGCGAGCCAGCTCCTCGATGTGGCGAGCCAGCTCCATCGTCTTGAACTGCGTCACCTTGGCCAACTCCAGAGTCTTGGCCGAGGTGATGATGGGGATGCGCTTGGCGATCTCGAAGGCCTTCTGCAGCTTCTCGGCTCCCTCCGTGCGGAAGAACTCGTTGATGGCCTTCTCGGTCTTGCGCAGGTGGCTGCTCACCATGCAGAGGCGCGTGATGTTGAGGATCATGGTGATAGTAAAGGACACCAGACACACCAGGACGTAGTACAGACCAAGCCCACTGTGGGTATAAGCCACCCGCAGGGTCACAGTGTAGTTAGAGCTTTCAGCCGAGCTGAACGCTATACATGTATACCTCCCTCTGTCTTCAAAGGTGACAGCTGTGATGTTCAAGATTCCTCTGTCCGATATCAGCCATTTTCCTCCTACAGATATAGGCATATACGCAAATAATGGTGAAACACATATCGTTGTGATCTTTTTAACATTAGTAAATATATGAATTCAAAATAAAGTACCTTGATGCCAATATGGAATCTTACTTACCACCCTCTTCCTGATCAAGTACGTGTCCCTTGGAGTTGTACCACAAAATGTCATCCCTCGTGCCATTCACGTTGCATTCAATTGACGTGCTGGAGCCCTCCTTCACCACCAGTTCCTGGGAAGCGGGCAATTCCGCGAGCCGGTGCATGGGAATGTGAGTCCTGTTATGGCCGAAGATTTCCAGAGCAGTTCCCGGACTAACATCGACCAGCAGGCTCGCGAAGAATGCGAGGACTATTCGACGCCAAACGCTGCATCTGTTTTTCAGCAACATGATGGCGTTCGACAATTACACTTTGCACCTTGATTAGGCGTCATGTAGCTAAAGGGAAAAAAAAACACTCCGTTTAGGTCATTCCTACAGTTTGCTTTTGATATATATAGAAATCCAACCTATTCTATACCAATACAAATCACTACATACAAAAAGCCGTTTATCAAGCTAAATTTTATCATTTCATCTACAGATCATTATAATGAAAATAATATGAAAGGACAACTGTCAATATAAAAACCCACAATATTTTAAACACCTTAATTATGCTCTTATGCACCTGCTCCAGCATTTCTCGATCTTCGCCTATCTACTTCCTGATCGCCAGGGGCGTGGCTTACCCTTAAGATAAACAGGAACCGGAAGTTTGCCCCGTTACGAAATATCCGGTTCTGAATGAAAAATTCGACCAAAACATAAGGAGCGAAAGTGACGTGGCTGTGAGGGTGAGACCTGCTTCGTTGTTTTAAGATCCGAAATCAATCAAGGACAAAAACAGGTTCGTTAAGGGTGTTTTGGCCGGACGTCTGGGCTCTAAGAATATGGAGAAAGTGGGTCTAGTGAAGTAAAGAAACGCTTTAGCTATCTGTTTATGTGTCTGTTACGAGACCCCACAGAAATCATTTTTTTATATTCGTTATTATTTCTGTAGAGCTCTTGGTTTTACGTGTAAAATTAAAAAGCAATATTTTTCTCAAATGGGCATTCTCTATGGTCATTTCGTTATTGTATCCTTACTTTAATTAGAATCTCCTATTACACCTTGGGGATGCACTGAAATATCCATTATCTTTTTATGGTTAATTTATTTTTGTTTCGCTCTTAATTTTTTTATTATTCTTTGCAGTTGTACTAACCGAGATTATCTGACTAGTTGATTTAGATTGCATACATTGATTATGGAAAGAAAACATCAGATTGGAGTCTGTCATTGCAAGTGGAAAGGGCAGTTATGGATTAACTAGGGAGTATCATAAATGCAGCAAATCATATGTAACCTCGGTTTGTATTGTAATGTTCCTGTGTGTCTCGTAGAGGCAGGAATGTGTTAAGATGTCGGACACCGAGAGCCAAACGGATGCCGAAAAAAAGGAAGGGGCCTCTAATGGTGATTCCCAGGGGCGACCACCCTCTACGGCAGACGGTGCTGCCGCAGAGACTCAAGGAGAGAATGACGGGAATGCGGCAGCAGCCTGGAAGACCCGCAGGAGACCCGAGAACAGACCTCCCTCTGAGCCGGAAGCTGAATCGCCGAAATCTGCGGAGCACTACTCACCAGTTAGTTCTGTTACATCCTTTTTTGTTCAAATGATGAAACTCAGAATTCCAGGTGGTTCTGCTGAAATTTTAGGTTAAATACACCAGTGGAGTTCACAGTTGGGCACTTAAGCCAGGTCCTTAAACCTGAGTTGCTGTGAGTTGTCTGATGCTGCTCTCTCAGAATTGTACATTGCTCGGGAGAAAAGTGTCAGATAAATAAATGTAAAAATCAAACGTCGTGATCAGATATTTTGCACAAGTACACATCATTTGTGAAGATGACGTTACCTTTAAATGCCACAATTGACGAATGTGCCATATGTCTGTCTCCCCTGCAGGAGCCTGTTAAGACAGTGTCTGAGGGGGGATGGGGCTACTGGGGGAGCTGGGGCAAGTCCATTATCTCCACGGCCTCGGCCACAGTGGCCAGCGTAGGTGAGCAGCGATTTGGCACAGGGCTGCTGTAGGCAAGCTTGGCGGAGGATCAGTGGAGATGGTGACTTGTTACTTTTACACCGAAGGGCTCTGATTGTACAAGATCACGGAATAAGTAAAACTCGGTGTTTGTGAAATTGTATTAACGTCACCACTGTGATCTCAGGTCACATCCAATGCAAATGTGTCCTTTAAGGTCAAGGGATTTCTCAAGTGATTGAAAAAGCAGAGACTTCACTTGGCGTGCCCAGCCCCACGGAACTGTCTGCGCAGCTCCACGAGGAAGAAGCCACAGCAGCTGAAGCAGCAGAAGGTGATGACAGATCTCGTGTATTTTGTTGTGTGGGGTGGCAGCGTCTAGTTTGATGATGAATAAGTGCGGCAGTATTGAGTGGAGTAGCGGTTTGTGACATGTTAAATGTGTTTTGTTGCGCAGGTGAAGCTGACCCCGGAGAAGAGGATGAAAGTGGATCCTTCGTAATGGGCGGAGCCATGGGAATGTTGTCATCGCTCTCAAGCGTGGTTCAGAGCACCGTAAGTGACATCGCCGGTTTTTATGTAGGAAGTGGTGTAGAGCAGTGTTTGTCAACCCAGTCCTCAGACAATCCACATTTTTGCTTGCTCCAAGCACACACCTAATAGATATTCTGTGTCTGTGATTGCTTGATTGTTTGGTTACAGATGTTCTGGGAGCTGGGAGGGAGAGAAATGTGGACTGTCTGGGGACAGTCCCTGAGGACTGGGTTGAGAAACACTGGAGTAAAGGTTAAGCAGCTAATAGGGTTGCACAAGGTTGGAAAATTTTTCTGAAACTTTCCATTCCATGGGAAGTTAAGCTGGGGAATTTTGGAAATATTTCAAGTGGGAAGTTAATGGGAAAATTCCCAGAATTTTGCAGCCCTACTGGTTATTAATACTGCTTTTCCTTGGTTTGAGGTTTGCCGGGTTCCCTCGGCAGTTGGCGGTCATGTGACCATGTAATCCTGGGTTGGGATTCTGTGTCCTACTGTCTCCATTCTTCACTTTATCATCATGTTTTACTGTGAATACATAGGCGGCAGGCTGACTGCGAGTGCCATTTTTTCTAGGGAAAAACGGTGATAACTGGTGGTCTGGATGCTTTGGAGTTCATTGGGAAGAAAACCATGGATGTCATCGCAGAAGGGGATCCGGGATTTAAAAGAACCAAGGGCCTGATGAACAGGACGTCCACACTGTCCCAGGTGAATTGCTTAAATACGGCAAACGGGTCTTGAAATCATACCTGAAGCCTAACAATTAGTTGTGATGCATAGTAATTTAAGTTAATTATAAAAGGAGAAAAAACTTGGTATATATCAGGCAAATGCCTGTGATGAGAAGTGTTAACGTGAAAGGTAACATACTTCAAGCTTTAAGTGCTGCTTACCTGTTAAGTTCTGTGTTTCTGGTAGGTTCTAAGGGAAGCCAAGGAGAGGGAAGAAATGCAAACATCAGAAGAGGTTTCCACGGACATGGATAAGAAGGCCCATTACGGAATGCTGTTTGACGAATTCCAGGGTCTGTCTCACTTGGAGGCTCTGGAAATCCTCTCTAGAGAGAGTGAAACCAAGGTTGATTTCTTTTTAAAATTATTATTCTTTTTTTTTTCTTTTTACTTCTTTAAACCCCAGGAAAATGTTATCCTTAAATCCAAGCAACTGGGTCATTAGTCTGATTAGGTGCTTCCTGCTGCAGGTCAAGGCCGTGCTGTCCACCCTCTCCGGCCAGGAGCTGGTGCAGCTAAAGGAGGACCTGCAGCTCATCAGTGCTCCTTTCTCACTGGTCGATTTTGACGAAGAGGAGCTCGATGACAGGATAGGTGTGTAGGCCAGCGTTCCATGGGGTATCTCTCCTTTGGAATAGAGCGACTTCAAAACCAAGAAGTCGCAAGATAGCTTTGTGGTTGAGTAGTGCTATAATGAAAATGTTAAGGTTGTGGTTTCTGGATGGCTGTCATCGGTCCTGATCTCTGTGCGTTTCTCTTTAAGACGATGACGGTTCTGAGTTCGTAATGGAGCTGACGGACGCCCTGGCGGAGCTCCAGATAGCAGTGTCTGTGGACAAACTCAGCAAGGTATTTTAGAGCGTTTCAGCTGTTTGTGCACGACACTACGCCTGGGAAACGGTTCGGATAAGCGGTGGCAGTATGATCGAGGGCAGTTTGTGGGGCAGCCTCATTACGTTACATACATGGTACTGAACTTCTTAAGTCTGATATGATCTGCCATGGCCTGGCCTGAAGGGGGCGTGCTGTCTCATTTAAGGCCAGCAGGAACGCATGTGAGCGCATCGCCGAGGCAACCGGAAGCTTGTCACGGGAGGAAGGAGGGAACGGGGAGGAGGAACCTTGTGAGAAAGGAGATGGAGTGCCATCGTGCACTGTGGAGGTCTGTCTGCCTCTCTCTGTCTCTCTCTCTGCCTGTCTGTCTGTCCCTGTCTCTTCCCGTCTGTCTGCCTCTCTCTGTCTGTCTGTCTGTCCCTGTCTCTTCCCGTCTGTCTGCCTCTCTCTGTCTCTCTCTCTGTCTGTCTGTCTCTCCCTGTCTCTTCCTGTCTGTCTGCCTCTCTCTGTCTCTCTCTCTGTCTGTCCCTGTCTCTTCCCGTCTGTCTGTCTCTCTCTCTGTCTGTCTGTCTGTCCCTGTCTCTTCCCGTCTGTCTCCCGTTCTCTCTGTCTCTCTCTCTGCCTGTCTGTCTCCCGTTTTCTCTGTCGCTCTCTATGCCCGTCTCTCTCTCTCTCGCTGTCTGCCTGTCACCTGTCTGTCTCTCTCTCTTACTCTATCTGTTTCTTGCTCTCTGTCTGTCTCTGTTAGAAAGCCTTTCATGTTAATCCGCTGAAGTTCTTTGATCACCTTCCCAGCATTGTCTGCATCTTGTCTTCTGTCCCTTTTCAGGACATCCAGTCTTCAGCCATCAGGACTCTGGCCGAGCTGACGGCCCGCTCCATCGAGCACTTCCACAAGGTGGCGGAGCTGGTCCTGCACTGCGACAGCCCCGGGTCGAGCGCTGTGGGCCAGGCCCGCACCCTCTCCCAGTAAGTACCCCCCCCCCCCGTCCCCGTGACTCATACCCAGGCACCATATTGTACATCTCAGTACTGGCACGTGCCGATTCCAGCTCAGAATGTATGATTTTCTTTTTCTGCAGAATCACTGTCATATTGTGCAAGGAGATCTCCCTGTTGTCCAAGAAGTTCACATCGTGTTTGACTACTGTTGGGGTACGTTTTTATGCATTTCGATGAGTGTCACAGTAAGGCTTTTCCACAGCAGATCAGACTGTTGGTATGGACACTTTGACATTTTTGCACATTTCTTTCTTGCTTTATTTTATTATTCTTATTTAATTTATTTGTCCTTAACCTTTACTTATTAATTTACTATAACTCGTATCATTTCATTGCCTGCTGCTGCTGTTCTGTTTTTCATCTCTGATTTGATTTGTAAAGATTGTTTTATTTTGCAGTCAAATGAAAAAGGGGAGATCTTGAATCCACTGATAACGTGTGTGTTTCTGGAGGTCAGTACAGTTTTATTGTCTCATATATTTGGCTGGTGACTAGTTAACACACAGGGAACGTGACCCCTCATTCCGAATGGTGTGTGTACAGTGCGGACGCCTGTATCATGTGACACGCGATGACGCAGAGCTGTTTTCTCGCCGTCTTCAGGCCTCCAACAGCGCCTCGTACATCCAGGACGCTTTTCAGCTGCTGCTGCCCGTACTGCAGATGTCACACATCCAGAAGAGCGTGGGCTCCTCTCAGCACTGACTGGCTGCCGCGTTTCCACCTGTGCAATTATGACAGAGGGCCGTCTGTCTGCTCTGTCTTTGTGGCACTAGAACAGCTTAAGAATTCAAGCTGAACTTTTTTTTTTTTTTCCGCAGTCGTGTGGGACAGAAATTGTACATTTTTCATCGAGGAAGTTTATACATTTTTTATGTATAGTTCATGACGAACCACTTCAAGCAAACAGTCCCATTTCACTAATTTTAAAATTGTTATAGAATCAATAAATGTGCTTCCTTTTATTGTAATTTGTCTAATTTGTAACATTTGTAATGTAACGTTTATAACATGAAGTGTTTAAGATGTCATATACCCTCTACGTTTGTGTCTGCGTACCGTGTGAAAGGACTGGCATGTGTTACGGGACAGTGGTTCTCAACCGGTGGGTCGTGACCTTTACGTCGATCACAGAACAGTTGTCAGTCACAGATACTGTGGTTAAAAATACGTATTTTGGAAATATTGTGACGGCAAATGACATGGTGTTATCGTGGTAATAATTATTGTTTTATTGCCAGCCCCCCCTCCCTCCACCCCTATGTAATAAATAAATGTGAACATGAAATATGAAATGACTGAGCAATAATGTACATCCTGCGGCTAAACCAGTTGAGAACCACTGCAAGAAGGTGTTAGGGAGCCCTCTGGAGGAGTGTGTATAAATTGCTATGTCAGGTTGCTATGAGAAGCTCCTTGATATGCTCACGATTAGTGCCATTCGTGGCATTAGTTGTAAATTGTCATGTGATGGAGTGGACCAATCGCATTAGACTTCATGTGCAGCACGTCACGAACCTTATGATTTGATCACTGTTCGGTCACTGTAAACCACAGGGACACTGTTGGCTATTGAGAGTTACAGTGCAACTGATGAATTCAAATTAAGTGCTTTTTAAATACATTTTAAGAAAAATTCAAAGAAAAACATTTACACAGCAGGACACGTCGACCGGATCGAGGAACGCAACTGGAAAAGCAGTGGGCCTTGAATTTAAGGATGGGAGGAGACCTATAGACTGTCAGACCTTGGGGGTGGTCTCACATTGCCATTTTGCTGGCCAGTTTCCTTCAATGACTGAATGAATTGCAGGGGGGGTATATAATATATTAAATTCCAACTAAAACAGGTACAATTGCTGTTTTCAGGAAACATTTCAGCATCCGGTGCCGACCATGAAGTTGACATTTTGTAAACTTCAGCCAGACTAAGTATCTTGGGCTCGCCGCTCTGGGGCTGAGCTACATCCGGCTTCTCAGGTGTGATCGCAGCAAAAACAGTGAATATTTCACTGGCCCAGTTTAAACTTTACCCAAGACGTGCTGTGAGTTACTCCAAAATAATACCAAACATTCCTATAGGCGTAAAACAGAAGCTGCTGGCGGCGGATTGGTATAAAAATCAGACTCTCGTGCACATGGATGACATTCCCCCCAGGGGCAGGGGGGGGGGGCCTCCAGGCTGGCAGGCCCCCCCCATCTACAATTTTATTCTGCTCATACTAAACATAGATATGTCGTCATAATTAAAAAAAGGACAGTTAGACATTATTGGTCTGCGTCATAAGAGCAGAGCATTGGTGGCAGTCCGCTAAGGCATTCTGGGAGGCTTTGGGGTAAACAGCAGGTCCGTGTTTGCGTAGGAGCTGGAGCGCTTGGTCTGTCAGCTGGGGAGGGACAGTGTGGAGAGTCCTGGCCATGTACAGGAGGACAAGGCAGCATTCGACGACCTCGGGGAAGGGAATATTCTGAAAGGGGGGAAAAAAAAGAGACTCCAGTCACTGACCTCTTTTACCCTCCCATCAGGATTAGGGCAGAGGTTCCAGCCCGACATGACTCACTTTCAGGTGGTCAGGCAGAGCGGCCAGCTCCTTATGGTGCTCCGACACCTGGGCGATCAAGGTCGGCAGGGACTCCGAGCTGTTAACCAGAACCCAAGGGGTAAGAAACCATTTCAGTCCCCAGCAGGATAAGGGCACAGTGTGGCCATATAAAAGCTGCAGAAAGGATTAATGGTAACAATCTGAAGGCAAAAGGAGACAGGAACGCTGAGGGTCACTGGCAGCTCTAGTATTTTAAATGCTAAATGCTAATTTTAAGCTAATCGTTAATTTGATGCTAAATGCTAATTTTAAGCTAATCGTTAATTTGATGCTAAATGCTAATTTTAAGCTAATCGTTAATTTGATGCTAAATGCTAATTTTAAGCCAATCGTTAATTTGATGCTAAATGCTAATTTTAAGCTAATCACTAATTTTCTGAACCAGGCACAGCACCTCTGCTCAGGAGCTTCTCCGCACTCAGAGTCCCCGGCGGTGGTCTGGGACTTCTGGGTCTGGGCGTGCTGCTGGACCATGCTGGACAGCCTCCGCTGAACCTCGGCTATAGCTCTCTGCGTGGCTTGGAAGGAGGCATGGGACTCCGAAAGCAGGATCTGGCAGAAATCCAGGCTGGGGCCCACATCTGAACCGGATTCCACGTCCGGACCTCCCTCCAGCCTGTTCTCCAGAAGAGAACCAGCAGAGGTCTCAGTGGTACCGCTGCTGGCCCACCACACTGCATACAGTTGCATGTAGCTCAGGAAGGCCTCCAGGCCCCTTGCGACGGCCGCGCCCTGCTCGTCACTGGGATCCAGCTTGGCTTTGTACTGGGAGATGGATTCGATGCCTGAAAACCAGTACATTTATACACGTCAGTCAGCAGACGGGCTAAACAGACCGATCGTCTCAGGACGTCAGGCTGCTCTCTCTATTACCCTCCTAAGTACCGCATCAGTCACTGTTACCCTCACGGGAGTTTTGGTGCTGCAAAGTCCCTGAAGTCATCTGCATTATTTATATGGCCCCTAGATCTAGTGATTGTTCAAAGTCTGATTAAAGGGAAGCAGACTGTACCACTCTCACACCTCCAGGGTTGGAGGTTCGAATCCAGCCTCCGCTGCATGTGTGTGTTTGCATAGATCATTTTTGGGTGGTAAAACCCTAACCCTCCTTACTTTCATGGACATTTTTCAGGTCCTCATTTGGAGAGAGAT
>JAODJU010000063.1:1447289-1457693 GCA_026776725.1 Gnathonemus echidnorhynchus
GTTTTTCCGGTGGTCGTTGTGTCTTTTAGATTCCGTCACTTGTTAGTCTGATCCACCTCCTGCACTGCTTTTCAGGTTACTCGCTTCTTTCAGCAATATCCATCATGCAAACTTCCACACTACCGCAACGGTAGATGCCAAAAACTGGGAGAGAAAGAATCGTATAGTTTATCCTCCCCAGCTACCGGGAGAGCCACGCAGACCAGCCGTGAGTTTTGAGCACTGTATTACCGTAGTCTGGGCAATCGTTGTAAAGTAAACGTACGATCACCGATCGTTCACAAGTTTGCCTTGTGTCGTCTAAATGCCTAAGCTTGCAAGATCAGTTTACTAATTACACGTATTTGTTTATTCAGGAGATACACCATTGTAGATACCAAATAAAGTACAGTAAGGATAAGATGTGGTATCTAGCAAAATTGGTAAGTACATTTTTTCTTTCGTCCGAGGTAATTCGTATACCATTTAGCTTTATTGTATAGTGAAATTAAATTTTAATGTATGTTTTATATTTCTGCATTCTGTTCAAATACAATAATAAATATTTTGGGTAATATTGTTTTGTTGTATAGATAAGAGGGATGACTATAGACCAGGCCCTCGGACAGCTTGAGTTCAGTGATAAAAAGGGGGCCAAGATAATCAAGGAGGTACGTGATGTATAACTTAGTATGCTTTAGCATTTCTTACGTATTCAGTTTGGCTGCTGCACCTACTTTCCCCCTGAAGCTGAGTCTTACACCCAATTTGCATTAATTAGCCGTCGTATTTATACAAACATCTCTTTTTCAATTTCAGGTCCTATTAGAGGCCCAAGAAATGGCTGTTAAAAACCACAATGTAGAGTACAGATCCAATTTATATGTCGGTAAGTGTATTGGGGGTTTACACATTTTACCATTGCTAAAAGCCCCCCCCCGCCCCCCCCCCAACAATACCCTTAAAAGCATTCTTATGGTATGATTTGAGAGTTTAGAGATTTAAGACTTTGGGTGGAAGTGAAAATGGTAGAAATGTTTATTGCAGAATTACGGAGGGAACCATCATCCTGAATCTCTGGGGACTGACAAAATTTCCTTTACAAATGTCTGACAGGCAAAAAACATCCTACATAGATTTATATAGAACGATTGGATTGGATTGTTCACATAAATAACGTGTCTGAATTATTGATTCCCAGGTAGTTTTTCCTCATTGATATACTCTGATTTACTGAGCAGTTCAATGTGCCGTTTGAATACAAATGTATAGGGTTTAAGTCAATGTCTGTCTGCTTGGCAGCTGAGTCCTTCTCTGGGAAGGGGATGTATCTGAAACGCATCAGGATTCATGGCAGGGGCCGGTTTGGGATCATGGACAAAGTACACTGCCACTATTTTGTGAAGCTGGTAGAGGGGCTGCCCCCGAAGGTGGAGCAGAAGACCAACTTCGACCAGGCCAAGGAGTACGTCCAGCAGCTGAGGAACCGCACCATCATTCACTCGTTGTAGATGGGCTGAGACCCCACACCCTACTGGTTACACAAGGGAGGAAAAACTTGCAAATGTAAAGACCCCTGGCACTTTCCCGGTATTCCCTTGAGGTGGATAACCGATAAAGGCTGTATTGTTAAATTAAAGAATTTGTTATGTCATTTTTGTGAGTGTGCTGTTTTTTTCACAAGGGGGTATTGAATGAAAGGTGTAAACATTTTAAAATATATTGACCTGAATGATGTGAAAATGATATATTTTGGGATTGCAATGTAGGTGTCAATCTAAAATGTGTTTGGCATTATAAAAGTATTTCTGGGGAATGATATTTACACACTAGGTGGCTAAGTTGCATAATATAATATGGGCTTATGTGAATTGGCGTTTCTTGGTTATGCATAACATTTGAATGTCTGTTACTGCGATGCATTAGCATCCTGCCTAGTCTCGTGCCCTGTTTTTCCTGAGATCGACTCCAGACACCACAACCTCGGACTGGATTAGCACACAAGGAAGATGCATTGCATATAAACACCACGGGCAGAGCTTTATCGTTCTAATTATTAATAATAATAATAATAATAATAATAATACTAATAATAATCACATGAATCATGATATCTGTCCGCGCATAAGAATTCATATTACTAGTAAAGTTAGTTCGTAAGTCAGTGGAGAAGTTACATATTAATACAAATGCAACACTACACAGGGAAAACTCAAGAAATATTATCCCAAAAATCTCAGATTAATCAAATGATTGATCGTGATGCTCCGAATACCCGGAAGAAACGCTTCTTAAAAATAAACTGAGACGTGAAAAACGGGCGCGCTTTTAATAAAGCGATAAAGTGCAGCATCCATCTAATAAAGCTCATCAAGCACGTGACCTCGACTGGGAGCTAAGAGAGGATCTACCCCCCTGCCGCTAATTACCTTTAATGATATACAGGTAAATGGTAAGTGAATATCTTTTTATATGCACAGATTATACGTTAGTCCAGGTGGCATTTTTTAATTGTTCCCATAATATAGGACCTCAGGCAAAGCGCGTGACCAGGAAATTATCACCTTGTTACGGAAAATATATAGATACCGTTTTTATCGCGTCTCTCTTTCTATTTTCCCGCTTCGCCTTTTTCCTGTTTTTCCGTCATTTTGACAGCAAGCCCCCTCATTGGTGCTGCAGGGAACCTACCTGCTATTTGCGAATCTTAATTGCTTCCTTTTTTTGCATTCCCCCCGTCGCTCAGCTACCTCTATTAAAGGTACAAAAAAATAAAAAAATCAAGCTTTCAGCTCTTACATGTCGGTTTCTTGAAACTGTGTCTGGTAGAATATGAATTGAAGATACAGATTATAGTTACTGGTTTCCTGAAAACGATTTAACACAATTTGTATTGTTATCATTATTATTGTTTTTGTTGTTGTTATGCAATTTTTTTAATCTCAGGATGATAACGTTGTTTTTATGGAGTATTGATTATTCATATATTCAAATTACTAATAAACAAACAAATTCACTCAACAGTTACCCAAATATTTAGTATTTAAACATTTTTGTTACTTGATTACAGGAAATTATGTGCATGTATTTATTCGCGGTTACAATTATTCATACGCTAAATATTCATAGGCAGGCTGATACCAAAACTAAATGCCTCGCGGCAAATTTCAATTAAGTTTAATTATACTGTATTGACATGATTGTTTGACTTATCAGTATCGCCAAAGTAAAATTTTCTAAGTTATACACATACACCATTAATAAACAGTTCCAAAAGCTAGCGGGAAATGTGCATGTAGGCCTTTATATAGCCTAAGTAGATAATTACATTTTAAACATACACATTCACGCCAAGAATTGCAAATGGATATACATGTTTTAATGCATATTTGCTTTTTGTTACATTTATTTTGTCCATCGGATTGTGGCTGGAAGCTGCGTTGTTTATTTATAGCGCTGAATTTGTTGTAATGTCCGCTGTCTCACTGCAGGCGTCACTGTTGTTACGTATAACATTTTATAGGTCTGTATTTCACTTATATAAAATCATGACTCCACTTGGACCCGTTTTCCGAGCTTATGCATAAATAAGCGGAATATTGTATTCCTTCGACTTTTTATGTATGAAATGAACAGCTTTGCAATACTATATTTTGAACTAGTTATTTTATAAACAAGATGCAATCTATAGGCCTATAACACGTAATGTAGTAGACCTGTACTTTGGTATTAGTCACCTGGTTGATTACAGATATCGGTCAGCAGGAGTGTTAAAATCCGAGTACTTGCTGTCCCCATAAACGCGTTGCGATTCCAAATACACCGTATCCACTCCATTACATATGAGAAAGACTTTTTTTTTAAAAAAAAAATGTCACTCATAAAATCTTCATGGACTCGTTTTAATTTTAGAATTATGTGGTGTCTATGCTTTCCATTATATAATCCAAAACATCCCGTCTTGTTGTTGGTACCATAGACGTCGTATTTCACACTGCAGCATTACCTTAGGCCACATCCGCGCGAGCGCCCGCTCCGCGGCCACGGGGCATTAACGCCATAAAGAGAAGGGCTCAAAACCCGTTAGATCCAGCGGAGACACTTTCGCCATTAAACCGGGAATAACAGTTTTTTATTCTTCTTTCTATCCCGTTAATGAAATATTGATTTTGAAATGTAGTGAGAACCTGGAAGCTTTTAAAGTGTTTAGTGGTTTGTACCAAATTACTCAACCCCCGTTTCTCCGACTTTAAACTGATAGTGTTCTTCTTGGAGAAACGATATTAATTGAATCGTTACTTTAATGAGTGGTGTTGGTCTATAAGGAGGTGGAAGCATCCAATCCTTTGCACCTTGCATGAAAAATGCACCCCATGCATGATGTTCAGGGCAGTCTTTAGTCCGCGCAGCACGGAATTCGGTTTCATCAAGAAAGATCAGAACAAAGCGCCTGGTGTTTACATCATTTTTCAGCGCTTACTGAGAAATAATTGTGTGCACCGGCGTGCTGTTTGCTTTTGTATAATCCGGACTCGTTCAGTGACGCCCGTCTGCAGGCAGATCGGTCTGTCCCCCTGTCTGCGCTCTTTCCGACTTTACTCTCGCATCATGCTCTCGTGAGAGATCATTCTCCGCTACGGAAAGACATAGAGAGGCGACTGGGAGCAAGCGTGACCAGTGAGGGGCTGACAGGACGGGTCAGGCTGCATGATCATCGACATATCGAGGTGGGCTGTGACAGAGGTCTCAAGAAGATGGACTGTCATGGACTGTCTTTTGAGTGATAAAGGAGGATGAACGAGCTGTTACTGAATTCTTAAAAAGTCAGGGTCAAAATGTTAAGTAAGATATCGTAAAATGTGTAGAGATCCAAAAATATTATTTTATTTAAATAACCAATTCTTAAGCAATATTTATTAAATATTTGCCTTCCTCATTCAGTAAACTACATGGTTGGCTGTGGGATAGTCAGGTAAACGCACACATTCACAAATTATCATATTTAACAAAAATTTACTTTCCTATGAATTGAGTGGTTTTAATTATAATGAAAAGTTCAATGTCTAATCTCATGCAAATTCAGTTGTTTTTAATGCCACCCCCACCCCAGCGCCGGTCATGACAAATGTGGCGCCCTAGGCAAGCATCAACGTCAGAGCCAGTCCGAGGCAAAGTGAAAGTTTTGCGCCCTAGGCAGCCGCCTATGTCGCCTATATGATTGACCAGCCCCGCCCCCCACAGAAAATGTCCTCAGACCAAAACGGCAGCACGTGGACTAACGCGATAGTAACACAAAATCCGATACAAACAAGATAGCGGGAGACAAAGACGACATAAATTTGCTCATTGCATTGGCGACGAAAACCAACCCCCCCCCCTCCCCCCCGTTTATGTGACAGAACAAATGTTATTGGCTGCCCGAAGTTCATCTGATTCATAAATAATGAAGATCGCCATCGTGATCAGGGCTACTAATCTCCGCGGAAATCTAACTTAATTTAAAGATTAAGCGCACTGTTTCATTTCACGTCACCGAATGAATCATGAGACCCTTTTACTGTGAGAGCAGCATTTTTCATCATCTTGAATTCATCGTTTAGTGGTGCAGCTTTTAGATTACACTAATTAAACCCTTAATTGGAAAAACTGTACTACCGTTTTTGAGGGTTTGAGTCGGACAATTTAAATATATTTCTTATAATTTAATTAATACTTTATAAATGAGGTCTTGTATCTTAACACCGTTTAAGCACATTTTTAACACTTACGTAACACATTTTTTGCTAGATTCATTCATAATATTAAGTTTCTCATAACCTACAGCCTGACCCTACATAAAATCCCCCTTAAATTGTGTAGTAGACATGCATTCATGCTTGACCCCATAAAAGCCACGGTCTAAAATGCCACAGTTTGAGGGATCGGATTTATAAGTCCAAATGCTCTCATTTCTCGTATTGTCAGAATCTTGTGACCTCTGTGCTTCATTGCCTGTTGGATTTTATTGCCAGTAGGGCCAAGGATATTTCCCATTTTTGACACAAGTGTCAGGCACTCCGAAAGAGTCATCCCGGTTTTAATGGATTGGCCCATCTCTGCTTGTTAATTGACTTCTTCTACATGACACAGTTTAAATGGGACATTTGAGGATCTACGCTTTGCACCGTGGGTAAGTGGCGGTGAAACAGAGGTGGCAGAACACTCGACGCTGGAGTCCGCCTCCTCCGAATCATTTATATAACCTTCCTTCCCCCCAGTCTAGACATAAGTAGCCCGACTCGGCTAGCCTGCGCTAATTAACTGGTGACCCCCTATGCACTTGACCCATGCATACGTGTTGATGCTAATTTGTCTGCTCTGGCCTTGGTCCTCGAGATGGGTCCTGTGGGGGAATGGGGTGGGGGTCCGAGGTGAACAAAAAAAAAAACAGACGCATCTAGTTCATTTTTACCCCCATAGCTCTATTCCTA
Organism: Gnathonemus echidnorhynchus; assembly: GCA_026776725.1. Classification (NCBI taxonomy): domain Eukaryota; kingdom Metazoa; phylum Chordata; class Actinopteri; order Osteoglossiformes; family Mormyridae; genus Gnathonemus; species Gnathonemus echidnorhynchus. The sequence continues at coordinate 1,453,739 of JAODJU010000063.1, forward strand.
ATGGTTCCTTTAGGAGGGAAAGAACAAATGAGTTTTGGGTGGGGGGGGGGGGAGTTGGGGAAAGTGGAACAAACGAACACAAGGAGCAAACGGCTGTGAGGAAATGAGGTGATGGGTGTGTGTATGTGTGTGTGGAGTATGTTTATATTACATTGTGGGGACAAAATGTCCCCCACAATGTAATAAAAACCTGTTATTCTGATGTGGTGGGGACCATTTTTCAGGTCCCCACAAAGATCTATGAATGCAATCAAAAAAGTATAAATGGCAAAAGTCTCATATTTTGTTTAGCTACTTACGAATAAGGTTAGGGCTGGGTAGGGGTTAAGGTCGTCATGTTGGGATTACAGTTTTTCACATAGAAATGAATGGAGAGTCCCCACAAAGATATAATTACAAACCTGTGTTTGTGTGTATGTGTGTGTTGGGGAGAGGGCTGCAAATTTAGAGGGAAAAGGGGAGAACATTTAGTGGGCCAGATACCAGGGAGCGGTAATGAGTGTGTGAGGGCAGTAGAATTTTCAATTCAATTCAATTCAATTTTATTTATATAGCATATTTTCACAACATTACATTGTCTCAAACCACTTTACATGAAACCTGCTAAAAGCCCCCAGTGATCAAGCCATAGGCGACAGTGGCAATGAAAAACTCCCTAGAAGGAAGAAACCTTGGGAGGTACCAGACTCAAAGGGGGAGCCCATCCTCCAGGGGGCAGCAGAGGAAGTCAAATGAACAAGATGGTCAAATCCCAATTCACGCTATCCTAACTTGAACATTTGAGTCTCAAAGTGGGGGGCAGGCAGGTGATGGCAGGCAAGTGCTGGTGCTGCTTCAGATGGTGGGATGAACGGTGGTACAGCAGCAGGGCAGGAAGGAGAGACGCCACAGGCAGAAGGTGAGCAGGCTGGGAAGACGCCACAGGTAGCAGGGGAGGCAGATAATTTGGGGTCTCCAGGCAACACCGCTGGAGGGGTAGAGCTTTTAAAGGGCTCAGCCTCGTCTTTGTGTGGCCCTGGTTGGTACTGGTAGTGGTGGGGGGCAAGGAGAAACCAGTATACCATCCTGAATTGAAGAGAGAAGCACTGGGAGCTCTGGTTTCTGTTTTGACACTCCCACACAGGTTCGTCTTCAGACCAGAAAGGTCCAGGAATGCAGATCCACTGACTAATGAATCCTAAGTCACATCTCACGTTTCATGCAAGAAATATATGAGGCAGACATGTGCAATGCTCCCCCAGTGGAAGTGTGTGCAGGGTGGGATCGATGCTTTTTGTTTTTTAATACCTTAATAAATAAAATGTAATTCGAGCCGAATTCAGCGAACAGCCTGTCTTATTTTTCGACCAAATGAATGCAGAAAGTCAGTGCTGCTCTGGATAGACACAGCACACAGATTTACACCCACCGTTCGTCTGTCCGTCGAAAAATAAATTTAAAAAACTGTGTTTTGTTCACGTGTTTTCGCCATTGTTGTTGCGACTTCCTGGAGGCAAACAGCCCTGGGTCCCTGCTTTAACGTCCTTTGGGGTCTCATTCGCCTTTGGCCAATTCCAGTCCCAGGACAACTTATTGGAAATGCACGCACCCCCCCCCCCCACGGAAAACATTTCTTTTCCGTGTTGCAGTATGACGCGTGTCTAATATTTTACAAGGTGCGGAGGGTATAGTTGTATAGATTCATGACCGGCTTCCTACTGTCCTGCGACAATATATCCTCGACTTTCACGGACTCAGCGGAAATACCTGTAACGTGTTATTCTCATGAAAAACTGTCACCGTAACCATGTTTTACAAAGGAGTCCGGGCTTTAGCTAGGCTTGGGGCAGCAGCAGGCTTCCTGAAATTGTGCTTTGTTTTCCATTTAGAAGTACACTAGAATTGCTTTCACATATCCCATTTTACTGTCTTTTTGAGACATACATACACATTTATACAGGTAAGAGCAAAGTTTATGGTCTATGCACTGGGTCAGTCATTTATCTGGCTCTCCTGACACATTTTGGGCAGTTAAGAGCCTCTCTCAAGGGCCCAATGGACATGTGGCTATTCTACCAAGGATGGGATTCGAACAAGCAACCTGATGACGGGCACAGAGGCCTACCCCGTGTCAGTGCCAGTAGCTCATCATTTACCCACTGAACACCTGGCAAAGGAGGCTAAGGACTGCTCCTTCTTGAGACCCTGTCGCTCTTCTCGAACCCGGTGCCCTACTGCGTCATAACAACACTAATTGCACGCTAATGCGCGTCGGGTAACAGGCCAGGCGTCTACCGGAGTGTAGGTCAGACATTGCGTCGCAGCCCCGATTGAATTTATTGTAATGAAACAGAGTTATGAGACTGCGTAAATAATTACAGCCACTTTGAATATTACACAATCAGGCTGAAAAACACTATTACTGAGGACTGGAAATTATATTTATACATAACTAGGCTATTAAAACTACAGTAAATATTGTAACAGTAATATAACACTTAGAAATTAATATATCGAGTAAAATGAGAGTAATTAATCTAGCTAATGTACTTGCACGTTTCCCACCAAATAAGTTCATCACACGGTCTTTCAGAAAGTGAATTAAAGTGAACTCGCGCATGCATACACAATCGATGATGCAGAATTAGTTTCCCTGGGCTCCTATGCGAAATAAAACATTTATTGCGCAATTTATGTAGCCTGTTTCCCAGGAAAGCACAAGATAACTTTTCCATCGATTTTTCCGGACTGGACCATTTTAGGGCACCCTGTTTTGGACCCCATGAAGAACCGAGATGGTACAGTCCAGTCTATGATCTGGGATTAGAGGGTACTTTTCATCACGGGCTTGTAAGTGCGTACATGTGTGTCTGCATACTTTTACAACCCAATGGTGCAGAAGGTCAGCTTTATCACTGTTGTAATCGAGTTCTTTTACAGTAAAGATTTTAAGAACGACAGCTAAAACAAGAGGCAGTGGGAGGATTTGACTACCTAAAAAAGCACTTTCCCTACTTTGACGAATGAGCATATTGATTATTATTAACTTTGCTTTTAATAACAGTGGCGGCCTTTTAAAAAAAATGAACCTGAACAGAGGCATGTGTAGAGGCGGGGCCACAGAGGCACCACCTCCAGCTGAAAGCTGATTGGCCCCCAAGTTCCCCCTCCTGGTCACTCACCAAGTCAAAACATATCACTAGCTAATGATAAGGTTGCCCCCTCTCTGTGAAGAATATCCCCTTTTACTCCTCCCACCTTAAAAATCCCAGAATCGCCCCTGAGCCTGAATCATGTGACTGACCAGCACAGACACATATCATGTATTTCTGACTTAAGAAACTTTCAAAGTCTGCCGCCATTAAAGCAGGCACAAATATAGCCTACATTTAAATTACATTCAACATTACGTTATTATGGGAATTTTTATGTCAGGCTCTCTCGCACCTCGGAGGCAATCAACAGCCATCATCTGAGGCGATATTCATCTAAATATAGAACCGTCAATCATAAAAGTTCTTTACAGCAAAGCTTCTTGGCAAAGAGGTGCGGCTGCTCAGCTGACAGTGTGACGTTATGGATTTTGGATTTCCAGTTGTGTTCCTCACACCGTAGAAGCTTTCTGAGGATACACTTTCACGTCTAGAGAACTTACCCTATCTATGATTTAGCGTTGCCTCCAGACTGAGCCTTCTAGGTACGAATCTATCTCTACGGATTTGATTTTAAAGCCACGAGCCTGTAATCTGCAGTTCTTAGCCGTCACGTCTGAATCACTATTCTTCTGCCGTTATCCGTACACGAGGCATGAGGTTTATCTGCTCTGTGTCGCGCTAATTAGCTAATAAATAATTCCTCGGCAGTGATTGGACCAGTGGGTCTCCTTTCCCAGCCTCAGTTTGGTCACGGGGGCACGTATCACGTACCTCGCCCTCCCCCATTCGTGAACTGCTGGGGTTGGCGTCTTGGGGGTGGT
>JAODJU010000063.1:1459045-1469870 GCA_026776725.1 Gnathonemus echidnorhynchus
AAGACTATTCCATACTCTAACTACACGCTGTGTAAAGAAGTGCTTCCTCAAATTTGTTTTAAAATGTTCTCCCGGTAAGGTATGAGATGGGGTTGTACCCTGCATTAAACACACAATATTGAATAAGCAAATACAGTGTTCTCGCTGCAATCCCGATTCATACAAGGATACAAAATTATACTGGAAAATATTCGACACCAGAGCTGAAGGCAACGGAACCGAACAATCATTCCGTTTTATAAGGGCAGTTCACGAAACGATCGGAATTCAAGTATCTTTTCCAGTTAAGGGTTATCGTTTTTTCCCAAGGTGACGGCGGTTAATTATGCGGCGTCCTCAGAAATAATTTATGTAAACAAACACACGATGGCTATTAAAACGGGGCCGTATTAAAAAAAAGAGGCGTTAATCACCGGAACAGTCGTGCAGAACAAAGCGGTCTTAGTGAGGTTGGGGAGAATCTCGCCTTCGGAACGGTGATCGCATTTCGCTCTGCGTTCCTCAGACTCAAGGTTACCCTCCTATCTAAGTTTGTTGTTTCATAAATCAAGGGATAATTCAGCCGCCAGAGATCCAGGCATGGAGACTATTAATTTGCCCCCTTCTACCAGCGGCACTTAAGATGGCGTTATTAACACTTCAAATGTATTATCTCAATCAGTCGACTTTCTGGAGCTACCATTTCACGGAGAGTGGAATAAATAAACTCCGTGCAAGGGCTCTACATTTTCCGATGAGTTCTTCAACTACAGCAGAGTTAAAATGAGATTAATTTCTTTTGTTTTCTGGGAGCGCAATAAACTATTTTCCTTGGGGTGGGTGGGATGAACTATTGAACATAAACTGTGGTAATGTACATGTCATCTTCAGAACCAAATCACTTTCCCAGCTGCATCATTAATCACCCCGCTGAGAAAAGCAACTATATATTGCAAAAAGGTAATATTTCATCTGCATCATAATGTTGGGATATAATCTTTGCTCCTGAGCAGTGTAAATTATTCCATCGGAGTGCACCACCCACTTCTCCCATTGTTATAAGTGAGCGACACGGGAATATGAACAGTAGAGGAAAGAAGGCAGGAAGTGCGGATTTTAAAAATACTTTTAATGTTCTATGCTTAGTTGTTACCTGAATACTTGAGAAATAATAATAAAAAAAAATGAGCACGATTCAAAATGGAAGGTTTCGGGGAAAAAAGGAGCACATTTCGATGGGTTAGCTTTTAGCGTCCGGCCATCTTGACCGTGCGCGTGAGCGATGTCAGCATGTTCCCTGTGATACGAGATTCCATCTGCACTAATCCTAATGGACTCCACTTGAAAAACATGGCTTTTTTTATTTTAGAGCGGTGAATACTGGCTGCTCAGCGTCTAAAATTACCCGAGGAGACGTTGTTTGCAGGTGGCCTGTTCCCAAACACCAGTAAATCCGATTAGGGAAAGATCGAGTAGGCAGTGCTTTCTGCACAGATACTGAGACATAGATAAGACCACATGATCACCAAGACCCCCCACAAATTTCAGCATGTATTTGGAGAAGATGCGTTTTTTCCTAGGATGACTGGTTTGTGACACGTCTACTGAAGCATCCCAGATTTCCAGAGCCGGCATTTCCAATTCCTGGATCGGAACCCTGCGGATTGGACTGAATGAACTGTAATAAATACATACATGTAACGTTTCATGCATTTCAGTGGGCGCCCAAGATCATTTCAGGTTCTCCAAAAGAACATAGCAATGTCACAGCCATAATTGGAAGTAAGGGAGGTGTTATTGTAGGTAATAAAGATTTATGGTTGCTGGGGCAGACCGCTGAAGCGAGGTGTCTATGCTACTTTATGGTGTGATTTGATTGGTCTCCAACTGGCCCTGTAAATAATAATCCCATCCAGTCAGATTGGAGGATCTAGCGCAATGGACCGGGTGCTTAAAGGCCTGTCCTCGTGCGATCATGGGGCCTTTGACTCTGGAGAGGGCAGCCGTAAATCTGATTCCTTGCCGGGAATGTGACCCCTATGCACCCCCCCGTGGAGACTGGGGGACTAGGGGATGCACTTCATCACCACCTAACTGTGTCGCAGCCGCTCTCCTGCGCTAAGATAAATAGAGAAGTCGCTGATGACAACCTTGGCCCCTCCGGAAGTCGTAAGGCATAAATTCTAGGAAGCTTTCACATCTGGGCGATCCTGCACAGCTTCCAGTGTGGTTGGGGGCTGGGTGGAGGGGGGCAAAGGTTGGCTGTACTAACTAAGCCAGATTCAGAGATGGTGCTGGTTTGAACTTGCGCAATTAATCTGAAAAAAATCCAGACATTACTAATCGCTCCATGACATGGTAGCATTCCTCCTTGGAAATATCTTCCTTAGAGAAACTGTGAATTTAAGACAAAAAAAATATTGCATAATAAATCCAGATTCAGAGATGGCCTAGGTTTGAACTTGCTGCCCTAGTTCAATTAATCTGAAATAAAAAAAATCCAGACATTACTAATCTCTCTGTTTAAGTCACGGTAACATTCCTCCTTAAAAATCTCATGGGAGTTTTACCTACACAAAAATGTTCTGAGGGCAAAATGAAAGATGTTTGATTCAGAGAGATAACCAGATTGTAGAGCAGGTGGGTCCAAGCAATTAGAGCAGGCGGAACCAACCAATCAGATGTCTTGGTCCTGCCTTCTCTACGATCTGATTGGTTATCTCTCTGAACCAATGATTTTTCTTTCCGCCCTCAGGACATTTTTGTGTAAGTGAAACTCTCACAAGCCTTTAAAAACATCTTTTGTAGAGAAACTGAATTTAAAAAAGCAACATTTTACTTCCTCTCTTGAAAGCATGATGTATTTTTAGAGTAGCACCACAATACAGCTGGGTATATCACCTTATGAAGACAGCCTGCGAAACCATCAGAGGCGCCTGTAAGATAATGAAGTAGCATAAACTTTTTTATACTCATTCTTCACCATGGAAAACTTTGTAAGACAGAGGAATTTTTTTTTTAAATCCTTTACGTTTTGATGTGAACTACCTGACGTACTTCATACAAACGACCACTTTCTCATAACTGGTTAGTTTAATCACTTGCCAATTAGCATTTAAGGAGAACAAGGCTGAAAAAAATTATAAAATCCATCCATCCATCCTTCTCCTGTACCCACTTGTCCTATTCAGGGTTGCGGGGGTCTGGAGCCTATCCCAGAAGCTACTGGCACAAGGTTGGGAATAACCCAGGATGGGGCGCCAACCCATCGCAGGGCACATTCACACACCATTCACAGCTACAGGCAATTAGGTAACTTCAATTAAATTCATGTTTTTGGACTGTGGGGGGAAACCGCAGTACCCCCACGACAACATGGAGCCATGGTGGAGACTCGAATCCTGGTCCCAGAGGTGTAATGCAATAGTGTCAAAATGAAATTAACTAGAAGTACAATATTTGGCCAAAGAATAATTTGAGTGCTGATTGACATGGCTAAACTCATATGAGCCATCGTTGTGATGCAGATGACTGAGCGTGATGTTGATAAATGTTGATAATTTTGTTGTTTTTATGCACAGGAGTGGACATTGTTGGCAGTACCCATAATGTTTTAAAAAACTTTTTACCCTCAAATCTTCACACATGACAATATCAGAAGTACATCCTAGCTATACAAAAGGCCTCTATTTCTTGAAAATGCCAGGCAAAGAATGTCTGCATTGATATTATTTCAGTAGAAGGGATTTTAAAAAAGTATTTCAGACAGTGTCAGGAGGTCATGTGACCTGGCATGTTTGACCAAAACGAACCGGTGACAAAGAACGGCTTACACGGTCGCTGCTAATTGGCAGACTAGAGGTGGGGGGACTGGTGAGCCACGCTCGGCTGTGAAGTGGGGGCAGAAGGTTCCGGAAATCTTCCACATAGGCACTGTTGCTGGGCATCCGAGATGGCCTGATTAGCTTGACTGGCATGTCCACCGAGAAAGAGGGCCGGGAGGCGGGGAAAGGTTATGTCACTTTCCTCCTCTGGCAAACAGAGCCGGGAGATCACGAAGCAACAAGCCCCGGAAGGTAGCTCAGCTGTCAAGGACACGTTTGCTGGAGCTCAGATGTGTGGAATAGTGCAGTAAACAAATAACAGTGTGTCACTGTGATATGGTGTGGCTTCTACAAATTAAATTAGGCACACATTTAGCTCCACAAATTGGTTCACTTATGTGATTTAACACAATTTTACAGGGGCGGGGCCACAGGGGCACTGACCCCAGCTGAAAGCTGATTGGACCACGGAGTGCCTCCTCACCTGTCACTCACCGATTCCAAGCATATGATTGGCTAATGATAAGGTTGTTCCCCTCTGTGTGAATTATGGCCCTCCCCTAGAATCCTAGAATCGCCACTAGGAACAATTTACTCTCCACACACAGTTTTTTTTGGCTTCTAATCCTCTACTAAGTAATTTCTTATAATACCGGGGTTTGAGGACAGGAGCACGTTGGTGACATCGGCCGGCCGAGCACGAGCCCCGGAGAGGTGGCTTTGATTGAAAAAGAATCCAGTGAGGGGCGGTGGGCGAATCCCGAGCTGCTGTAGGTGCTGGGCCTGCAGCTTCCAGCTCCAGCATCGTTATACTGTGCCAGACCCCCCGCCCCCACCACGGACGGAGAAAAAAAAAAGAGAAAACAAGGGAGAAGAGGAAACGAGGAAGAAAACGGCAGTGAGCCTTAAGCGGCTGGTGGGTTGGTGCGGTGACTCCGGCCAGAGGTCCAGCCGGTAATTACCTACGTGACTCACTCGGCATTCGCCGCTTTTAATGGGAGCTCTGGGCGCCGGGAGTGTGGCGGCGGCAGTGGGGGTCATTAGCCGTCTCCCGGTCTTCTACAGCTGGGGTGTGACCACATGATTGTGTGCTCTACGGGCGTCCAGAATACTGCCGGTTCTGAAATTCCGATAACAAAGGTCAGGGGTGTCTTTAGAGATTTTTGAAAAGGGGGGCTGAGCCTTTACTGGGGGGGGCTGATTGTAATAAAGGTGAATGAGAACACTGTATTTAAACTAATTTGTGTACATTTATCTGGGGGGCGTTTAAAACCCCTGGCTAGGGTAGGGCCAACCGCCCACCATTCAAATCTTAGAGGTGCTATCATGACAAGGAATTTGTATATCTTCAATATGTGCAAGTACTGACTGTAATTATGACCAAGTGCCCCTGAGTGACCGGGGCCCCAGAAAACATGATTGTACTAGTTTGGATTGGGGGCCAGAAATTTGGACCATGATTGTATTGGTCTGGGTTGGGGGCCCGAAATTTGAAACATGGTTGTATTGGTTTGGGTTGGGGGCCTGATATGATGTGCTTTCTCGGGGCCCAAAATCTCTAGCAGCATCTCAGACAACGGGTTGCGAAGTGAATGTTTAGGTAAGATATCGATTTTCTCTTGAACATGCTGCCTTTCTAGATCACCCTAACACACACTAAGTGTGTATGATAATACCCTTTTACTGAAATCTCTGGGGTCTTTCCATATGCGCCGCTCTTGGCCTTTAAGCACCCAGGCTGGTTGGGGAAATACTTCAGATTTGCTCTGACTTCATCTCCCGGACTGTTTGGTGAAGAATTCTGTCAAGGGCCAAGCGGATTTCACGCACATTAAAATAAGACATCACACTCAGAGAGACGGAATGATCAATGGCGCATTATTCATTGTGACAATGACTACGGTGGGCCTTCTGAAATTTTAAACAGTCCCCTGCAATTGGGAGCACAATCAAGTCAAATGTTCCTGCCAAGCTTAAAATTTGAAAACATGCCTTGGAAGTCTGAAAGGAGGGCAATTATTTTTGATGTATCCCCCCCCCCCCCCCCCCAAAAAAAAAAAAAAAAGACTGGATCTGGTTTGAATTCCTGGTCAGTTCCCTCAGACCCTGCAGACTTCAGACCTTGAATGCTGATGTGACTTGAACTCATGCAGTGATTCGTCAGAGAACGAACCGTAATGAGCATTCTGGGTAGCCGCTTTGGCTCCCACCACGACATGAAAGCCTGGCAGGTGAGCTGATCTTTTCCAGGAGGGATGCGTCTCAGTCGCTCTTCTATCACCTGCTGTACATCAGCTGATATCAAATCAAAAACCTTAATAGTGCTTAGCAAGCTTGTTTCTGTTTCACTGTGGTGTACTACCTAGCCAATAAATTCAAGAAATGAGGGAAGGTGGTTTAAAGAAATTGGGAAAACATTGTCTAGTAGGTACATTGTTATTAGAATCCAAGAGTGATTTACCATTTCGACTGTGGAAGTAGCTGACGCAGGATCTGTCTAGGAGAAAATTGTATATTTAGTTGATCCCTGCTCTCCTATCCATAATCCATCACAATCTGCTCCGGATTGCAGGTTTCCAGGACCTATCCTGGGAAGGAGGTGGAGCGAGCTTTGGTTGCTTTGGAATTTTGTTTCATATGGAAGAATGAGGAAAATTAGGAGTGATCTGACGTGGTCAAAGGAAGAGACGACGTAGACATGGCGTTCACAAGGACTTAGGGCTGCATTCGAACCTGAAGGATGAAAGTGGAGACCAGGGCTTGCCCTCGGTGTCTTGTGACATCTTCACAACCCACTTGCTTACTAGAATATCAGCAGGAAAAAATGGATTTTTAAATTAATTTCACAATAAACAACTATTTTATTTATAGACATCTAATAAAAATCAGTCTCACATTGGCTGTTCCTCGACATTTAATATGCATTCATACATACATTTTCCATGCTCGCTTGACCTACGCAGGGTTGGGGGGGGGGGGTCCAGAGCCAGTCCCGGAAATAACTCAGGATGGGGCGCCCACCCATCACAAGGCACATACAACATTCACACACCTGCAGGAAACTTGGCAACTACAAATGTTTTTGGCCTATGGGGGAAACCAGAGAGAAGTTATTTATTGCCCCAGAAAACATCATACAGCTGTTTACAGATGAACAATGTAACTATACACATCATATAAATGAAGACATTTATAATAGACATCTGATTGGTTGGTCCCACCTCCTCTAGTTGCTTGGACCCACCTCCTCTACAATCTGATTGGTTATCTCTCTGCACCAATCTTTGCTCTTTCTGCCCTCAGAAAGAACATTTTTGTGTAAGTAAAACTCCCAAGAGCGTAGATCTTGCTCAGTGTACCATTTGCACTAATTCCCTGAGCAGAGCTGCCTGTGCTGCCCTACTTTCTCTGTACACAATCTATGGCCATCTCCCGTAACATCTATAATTCCCATAATTCTTAGGGGCTTAATCATGTAGTTTTAAGGGGGCGAGAGGGTCACCTAGATGCATTATACTTTGAAAACCTGGCTACACAGGTTAACAATTATCCCTGAATAAAATCTCACACAAACCAACTAATAACAGAAATAAATCAGGCTGGCAAGCTTAATTTATTTACATAAAAGGGGCATTTGCAGCTATTAAGGAACAAATTCAATTAATTTGAACCACTGGAATTCTGTTGCAGTCTTGGGGGGGGCCTTCACTGCACATCGGCACGTTTACTTATCGCTCATTTTGAGACAAAGGGGACACGTGTGTATCATTTCGGGCCCAGAGGAGAGCCTGATGGAGCACGACAACCGACACTCAGAGGTTAATGATGATGTTGCCACAGTCGGAGCAGATCGGGGGCCGTTTTTATAGCGGGGGCGCGAATTGGAGTGGGAGGCGTCTGCATTGTCTCCACTGCGGGGCGGCGTTTCCGGAACAGAGCGGCGTGTGGCTTTTTTGGTAAATAAATAAATAAAGTTAAATAACTAGGCACTGCGGCAGTAGGTTGCAGTGCACTGGAATTTATCACAATAAACATTTAAGGGAACATTTCTCGAGCTTCCAAGTTGCTGTTTATGCTTTTCCTGTAAATCAGGACTAAGCTGTTTCTGATTGTGGGCAAGGGTGAGTTTGTTGTTTCTGGGGACACGCTCAAAAAGTCACCATGCCCCCCGACATAGTCACTCCATGTGGTCAAGATGATGTGCGATCATGCATAGCTGCATGCGCTAACAGGCTAACACACACTAGTGCACAATGACACAAGCACCAGCGATTGTGCACGTGCGTTTATCTCTCTCACACACATGTAACTCCTTTTCTCTCTTACTGACATTATGCTGGCATGAGAATAGTCGGAAGAGGTCCTCCCAACACAACCGTACAAGATTTTTAAAAAATGTATGATAGAAAATGACAGGAAGATTCCTTCTGGGACTGTCAGTTTACAAACCTATGCTGTTAACTACAGCGCCTCCTTATGGTAAGAAGGTACACCTTCCAAATCCTCTGAACATCCAGTAGCATGAAAATGTAGTGTTTTACAAACATCATTGACCAATAGGAGCCGAGGTCCGAACATCCAGTAGCATGAAAATGTAGTGTTTTACAAACATCATTGACCAATAGAAACCAAGGTTCATCTACCTTTACGTTGATTTTATTTTGCAGATACTTTTGTCCAAACAACCTCAAAGTGAAGTAAGTAGCTCATTACAAGCACATGTGCTGCTGTAGAGTCGACTCGGCATAAGTGCAGCAAGGTCGAACTTCCAGTGAATGTTCAGGTGCAGTTAGGCTGATCTTCCAGTGAATGCCCACATACAGGTAAGCAGTTTTGGAGCCATAGCTACACAACATCTTCCAAACGAATCAAAAACCTAATAAGAGAACGATTCAACCAGCAGAAAATGCAACATTTAGGGAGTGCGGAGTCATATTAGGTTAGCCGAACTGTTCAGCTGTGCAAAAGCACTTCATCATAAATAACTCTTTTTTTTTCCTGAGTGTATGTGTTGTGTGTGCGAGAAAGTTTACATTGGACTGGTCTGTGGGGATATTTCTCGTCAGCTGATTTTGAGATCGTAGAGACCGAGAATAATATGTGTAATTAAAAATGCAAGGTGTGCTAATGCAGCCTGACGCGTCACAATTCTCGGGGTTCTTAAAAGTAATTGCCCTTAAAGAATTGAATATTCTGCTTTAATTATGAGAAATCAAAAACAGAGTGGGAGACAAGGGAATCGTTAGATACAGGAAATATTTGCATTCCGTTGATTGGTGTCTATGAAAAAAATCTGGTAGTGTTTCTTATGTGTTTTTGTGGTCAACGGACCAATTGCAGAACAGCAAGTCCTGGATTTTGGAACCTTGCCTGCTGACATATTACCGTGACTCTCTAGAGATCTAATCATGGCACTGACCACTGTACAGGGACAGCAGGTTTAATGAGGCTTTGTCGAGCATTGGAACACGACAGTACACCAGAATGAACAATATCTTTCTTCCAGCTGGATGGTGGCATACAATGAGATACGTATGCTCAGTGACCAGTTTACTGGGTACATGCCGGTCCGCTAAAGCAAACAGGCTACTCCTCCAAACAGCCAATCATGTGGCAGCGAGAGGACACATTCAGCAGGCAGACAGTAGCTGTGTAGATAATCATCCAAAGGCTAAGATGCTCGAGCGTGATGATTGCTACCACACAAGGAGGTCCAGGCATCTCAGAGAGAGTCCCCCTCCTGAGATTTTCCACCACTGCAGTGTGTATAGTTTACAGAGAATGGCGGGACAAACGGAGAGTGTTGACTAAACCCCCGTTCAGTAGTGAGGGCTGCGCGCGGCTCAGCGGGCTACAGCGCTATGCTTGTGATCGGAAGGTTGCTAGTTCAAGCCTGATCTTGGTATTCCGGCATGTTCTTTAGCTGGCCCCTTGACTCCCAACTCCCTGGGTGCCACAGCAGGTGGCAGCCTTTCACAGCCAAACTTGCTCTCATGGAGACCAAGACTGGGGTGGTAAAAACAGAATTTCCCCATGGGGATCTATATGATTATTATTAAGCACCTTGCTAATTAGAAAGTTTAGAGGATAATGACCAGATTTGTTAATGGTGCAATTCACCCCAAAAGTGAAATAGATATATTTTAAAAGGGCTTTAGTGCTATCTATCCATCTAGGTCGTTCTGCTGGGAGTTGCCTAGTTTTGGAGATATTGGACGTGGAAATGTCAGCATCTCTGAAATATAATGTGAGTGAATGACAGTCTTCCTGTGTTGAATAAAACGCCAGAAAATACTTTTGAAAAATTCAACAGCAACGTCTCTTACCAGATATCATGACCTGGTTATTGAAGACAGTCAACAGACTCGTTAGTGAGCAGTTTAATGTAGGAACTATTTTCTTCTACCGAGCTCCACACGCCGATCGTATCACTGTGCAGAAGGTATTGCCGGGGAGCTTGTGCTTGTATCTTCTGCGCAGTGATATGATTGGTGTGTGGAGTCTAGCTTTGGGGTGTAAAGGCCACACATGTATGTAGATACTCTATATGGAAAAGAGTATTGGGACCCACCGCCATAACTGCTTAATCCCAACTGTGGTCACAGGAGCCTATCCTGGGAACAATGGGCACCAACCTGGGGCAGGTGCCAACACACCAGAGGGCAGATTTAGGCTCATCAATCAACCTGCCCTGCACACTTTTGGACTGTGGGAGGAAACCAGAGCCCCTGGCAGAAACCCACACGAACACAGGGAGAGCGTCTGAACATCACACAGAAAGGACCTGGAATTGAACCAGGACCTTCTTGCTGTGAGGCAGCAGCACTAACTACCCTGGACACACGTCTTAATCATTGAATTCAGGTGTTTCATTCAGACCCATTGCCACAGGCGTATACAATCAAGCACCTATCCGTGCAGTCAGGTTTACAAATATTTGTGAAAGACTGGGTCATTCTGAAGAGCTCAGGGAATTAATGCATGGTGCTGTCATAGGATGCCACCTTTGCATTAAGCCAGTC
>JAODJU010000063.1:1482245-1503757 GCA_026776725.1 Gnathonemus echidnorhynchus
GTGCTTCACACCATGTGACTTCATTAGAATGATCTCAGTGCCCTGATGTACATTTCGAGAAGAATGTCAGAACCCACAAGCTTTAATGGAAACTCAGCAGGGTTTGTTTTACAGATGTATACTTCCAGGCAGGGATTAGGATCTGTCTTATTGGTTCTCCTTGCTGGGGGTCTTTAGCTCTGCAAGCCAATCATATCTCTTTTTGTTGATGGAGATGCAAGTTTGGGCACAAGACAGGAGAGGACTAACTTCTCTGAGGGGCCCTAGGCTGACATGGGCAGGGGGCCCCTAAGTGGCCCATTTGAGCTATTTTTTGGAGCCAGAAGAGAAACACAAGGGAATTAAAAATGATGGAACGTCAATAATATATGCTAATCAAAGGATGGGGTGACAGCAGTAAAACTTAGCGATCAGGATGGGAGCAGGAGTGCAGTCGGTAAAAATGTCCGATCAGCAAGAGGGGTGGGTATTGCAAAGAAAAATTAAAAATCGAGATTAGCATGGGGCCCTCTAGAATGTGAGGCCCAGTGTTGCTTGTCCCTCTGCCCCCCCCACCCACCCCCAAAATCCACCCATAGCATAACGATGAAGTTTTTGGGTACCGTGACACTACAGACCAATGTCCCTTGATTCGCTGAGGTTGCTGTGGGTAAGTTTAGAGGTGAAAACTGCAGCAAGAATCACTAAGCCAGCAATTCAAAATGTGTGCACACGCTGGTGACACCCTTGGTCACCGACACCTTTCGCTGTCATTCTCCCAGTACTGCGACTCCTGCAATGCTTATATAAGTGGATGTCCACGTGTTGGGAAGCAATATCTTTGAGGAACATTCTCCGAAATACAGAAAATGCAATTTAGCAATCAAATTTTAAGATCAGACTGAAAAACACAAGCCAAAAAAGTCTTGATGTTAGTCTGACCTTAAAATGTGCGTTACAGGAAAAAAAAAAAGAGTTCGTTTAAATGTAATATAATCTGGAGCGGAACATTTGGTTTATTTTGTCAGGGATACATATTTGTATGTTTCTCTATTTCTAAGGTTCCTTTTTTGATCTCAAAGGCAAGTATGTGCTTTGATCATAACCTTGGCACTTTATATCCTGAATACCTTTCAAGAAGCTTCTATAGAAGTAAAGGTTTATGCTTAATTCATCTTCATACTGTTCAATAACAGGTTTTATGCTCTAACTTTAAAGGGGATTTGATAAGACTTTACTTTAAACCCTTGTTAAAAGCATTTTTTGCTGTAACATCTTGTGGAATAGATTATTGCAGTCTATGGTGACAGGACGTGACAGATCGTGACAGATGGCAGCATATAGGACAGCCGCCTCGAAATATACAATGGACGCGCCTTGCCCGTTAATCCAGCCCTCCATAACTGTAACTATTAAACACGCTTTCCGTAGAAAGCCTCTGGGACTCAAGGGAAAAAGCCGTGTGAATCTACTTTGTCTTTGCGCCTTTGATCAGTCTTGCGGAGAGTAACCAGCACTGTCTGCGCACGGAAAGCGCCGCTGACAGGTTAAGATTTATGCGTTAGCCCGGTATAAACTTAACTCAGCACTATCTGTTCCTCTGTTCGGCGGAGCGGAGCCCAGGCATCTAACGCGGAGAACAAGCTGAACCGCGGCCAAGCGCTCCGGCCGAGATACGCGCCGCTCGAGGTGGTTTTTCATGTGATTTTATTATTTAGTTCTGCGCTCTCCCTTAGTCCTCCTCTCTTTTTTGCCAGTGGTATCTCTCTATGTTCGCCAGCTTTGTCCAGATTAACAAACCCCTAGGAAGACAGGAAAAGTTATGTTCTTTCCATAAAGCGCCGCCGCGTGATTTATTTGCTCAGCTTGTAACGGTCTGGACAAAAAGAACCGCTTATGGCTGAAATTTTCAACTCACAAGTCCAATTACATTCCTGCTTTGCAAATAAATTATGTACTTTATAGTATTACCATTTGCTAACATTTTTATTTATTTGCATTATATGTTTAATTAATTAGTCATGTCTGAGCATAAAAATATGAAACCATCCAGCACCCCTGGAGCGGTTTTTGCAATTTTCAGGGTTAAGGGCCTTGCTCAAGGGCTCAATGCAATAATCACTCTACCGACAGTGGGAATTGAACCAATGACCAAATGGGGAGAGACGAACACACAGCCGTTTCCTTGAAAGATACTCTCCCCACGGGGATTAATGAAGTATCACGATTCTATTCAGTTCTGGAGTTGCTGGCTGCAGAGATATGCCCCATTCTGACCTGGATTAACGTCCCAACTAACGGTTAGAAAATCAGCGTCGGCACGAAAGCGACAGGTTGTAAAAACAGATGCGGCTGTTAGCGTTTGGCACGCCCCTCGTGTCGAGATCCCCATAAATAAACGTGACAATGAAATGACTCACGACAGAGCACGAGGTGCCGGCGTATCAGCACGTACGTGCTAACAAAAACATTTCCTCATTTCCAGAAATATATTCGGAAAGTATTTTATCTTAAATTCAGACAGAAAAAGACAAACATTTATTTCCTCACCATAACTATAAATATATTTTAGAGGTGACTATGATGAATTAAACAGTTAAAAATAATAAAAATAAATAACAGTAAAATGTATAGAGCCAAAAGCACTTTTTGAACTGGCATTGTGAACATTAATGGATTTAGAACTTTTTATTATTAAAAACCAGGGATGCAGGGAAATAGCTGCAAAGCTGATGTGTATTTTCCTTTTATTAATTCAGCTAAGCATCTGTTTGCTGGTGTGGCTCCACACTTTCACCTTGCCATTGCCTTTCCCAGCTCGATATTTTTCTTTTCTGAGTGTTATTTATGCGGCGCATTCTTGGGCATTTTCACCATAATGCCAGGCGCGGCCCCCTCTCACGTCTTGTTTACATGCGACGCCACACTTGAGTAGTTAGCTAATTAGTTTGGCGGCAATTATCTGCCTCAGCGCCTGACGATGCTTGCGTGTGTCCTGATGGGGGAAACAAGGCGGCGTCCTCTCTCTGTCACCCCTTTAACTCGGGAACTTGTTTTGAAACTCGTCGGGACGACGATAGATCTTACGAGACACGTTTGTGGGGTGAGCCGCCGCGATCAGACCTCTCCGAAGACCGAGAGAGACCGGTTGCGTGGAGACGCCGGGCTTCGTTTAGCTGTTAGCGTTCCTGCATCCAGCCAGAAAGGACAAGGGTACCATATGGCATCAGAGCTGGGCCAAAAAGACACCCTCACTTATTAATTCTCAGTTGCGTGTGGGCGAATGCATGTTTATTTGCGGTGTGCCGCTCAGTGGGTTAGGATGCTGTGCTTGTGATCGCAAGGTCGCCTGTTCAAATCCCAGGATCGTTATTGTGCCCCAGAGTAACGTCCTTAACCCCCAATTTCTTCAGGGACCAGCAGACCTTGTTTAAAAAAAAAAAACCAAGGTCTGCTGGATTTTTTGGATAAAAAATTCTGCTAAAATAAATAAAATGTAATATATATATGTCTGTGCATAACCTCTCTTATTGCACAATCTTTCTGCCAGAGGGGTTATGATGATGCTGATGGAAATAGCAGTTATTGAAAACCGTCCAAATGAATGACTTAGACTTCAAAGAGATACATATATTTGTCCAATGTATAAAATAAGTAGTTCACAACTCAGTATTCAATAGCACATCTCAAATGATACAGCAAGATATAGATGTGTGGACTATAATCATCCTGAATCTGACCCAAATACACGTGTTATTTGCGTTCGGGTGTCTGTTATCTGTCTCTTAGAGGCTTAGCCTCTGTCTACTTTTAAAATGTGGGAAACAGCTTAAGAAACGGTTCTGCATGGAATTCATAATGCAAGGTAACAGCTTGAATTCTGAGTTACTTATCCTCAGGTCAACAGAAAGACACAACAATACTACTACTACTACCACTACTACTACTACTACCTCCACTACTACCACCACCACCACCACTACTACTACTACTACCACCAACACCACTACTAATAATAATGTCCTGTAAGTATAGACACAGACCTCCAGAGGATGCCTGATGTATAGATATACAAACACTTCACTTTTCCATGCTAATAAAGACTAGCACAGAACCATAATGACACAAACTACTATGAAGACCATGTGACTGTCTCCATCGCTTCATCATCTTGATAGGCCCATTATAGCTGCCGTGCCTGGTTATTATGGGCTGTTTGGGGATTTCCTAAAACTGGAAGTGGGTAGTAAGTAAGCAATTAATGGGTAATATCACCTGGGTGAATGGATGGTGGTGGACGTATGGATGGATAGTAATGAATGATATCCAATTCACTTTTAAACTGTACATATGTTGGAAGGGTTTTAAACGCATATAAAAGCGGCATTTATTATCAATAATAAAATACACTATGCATTTGACTACTCGCTTTCCACTCTTGACTTGTGTGTAAGAGTTTAGAAATTCTTCAAATAAGAAATGCTTCATAAAGTGGATTGCAAGTGTGTTAATACTCTCAGCAAGCAACGAAAGATGATCATTTCCACCAAAGGACAGCAAGAGAAGGATGATCAAAGGTAGGTTTCTAATTTTGTATTTAACAAAATATCCAAGGAAATGGTGTCCTATTTATAAGGATGCTAATTGCTTGTTTTGGTGGCAAACATGGTGGGATTTTGATTTTTGTGGTTTAATGATCTTCTTTAGGGCCAAAGCTGGAAAACAAAAAATACAGACAAATATTTTCTTTCGACCTCCATGGAAATGATAAACACAGGCAGTAATTTCAACCACAAATATTTACCCAAGAAATAAAAGGACACTCTGTAAAAATAAGAAAGGCAACCTTTGCAGATTAAGTACATCCCTAAATGTATTTAATGATGTTAATACTAACAAGAACAATAATAATAATAACAATAATAATAATAATTATAATAATAATTTCACTTTGCATATGTAAAACATTCTGTCTGGGAGTTGATGACTCATGGGTGGTATCCATGGCGATCATTATCGTATCCTCAGCTCAGCACCAGTCATGCTCCAAGCCAGGAAAAGGTGGCACCTCCATCTCCAAGGACAATGTCACTGGCAGCACACAGCTGACATCTCTTTGCTTTCCGGTGTCGTGTGTTTTTTCTTTCTCATGACTCTGCAAGTTGCTCCCGGTGCCGCATGTGAAAAGTAGTTTGTGCGAGTTCACCTGCGGGTCAGGGTACAGCAGACCTAACCAATTATTTTCTGAGAAGGGCCAATTGTGAGCTTCACCACATCAGGACGGGCCATTTTTAAACAATTATTTTGATTATATATGATTATTTTCAAGTCCCATAATATTTATGATAGAACACTAGTTTGGAGAGGCTCATTTTTTGCACGCTGTATGGAAATAACAGTTTTTTTTTTTAAAAAATTATTTATGATTATGCATGGGACTTGAGCATAAAACATTACCCTTCTTTTATCATTTTAATGATCATGTGGGCCAATAACTCCCCAGGCTGGATATGACCTGCAGGCCAGCTTTTGCACAGGTCTGGCGTAGATGGAACAGCCCCTTCACTTTACGTATATGTTACAGTTGGAGGAACAAATGACTCAAGGGCGATAAAAGGTGACTTTATTGGAGCAAAACTAAACAATCAGGAACTGGATATAAACAGGACCACAAGGGATCAAAAGGAGAAGGCTGAGACATAGGAACGACATGGGCTGACAGGCAGAGTGATGTTAATGACTGGACTAGGGAGCAACTTGTGGGAGTTTTACTTACACAAAAATGTTTTGAGGTTAGAAGGAACAATGATTGGTTCAGAGAGATAACCAGATTGTGGAGGAGGTGAATCCAAGCAACTAGATGTGGAGAGACCAAGACATTTGATTGGTTGATCCCGCCTCTTCCACAATCATTTGAATGCTTGGACCTACCTCCTCCACAATCTAATTATCTAATCTCCCTGAACCAATCATTTTTCCTTCTGCCCTCAGAACACAGGACTGGGAAGCATGTAAATACTAAACAAACGAGGGAGCTAACAAGAGGCTGCTGGAAGTGATTAAAACAAGGGTTAGGAACAAGAGGTAACGCAAACAAATAACAGGTGTGGCTGGTTAGGGTCATGCTAGGGAGGAGACAGGAGGGTCAGATGGACATGGCAGGTGGGACGTTCAGGTATGTGTGCAGCAAATGAATGAAAACGGAAACAAAACTACAGACTAAAATATAAAGATGCTACCCAAGTCAAAAACAGGTTTTTGTTCTTGTAATTAATGTGTGTATATATAGGGTGGCAAGATGGCGCAGAGCTGTCCCCGGGGCTGGCTGCTCTCTATCAGGCCCTGACTTGCAGCGTCTGCATGTTTTTCCCTGCTCCGCCTCAGCTTCCGCTGGTCATTCCCCCGAGTCATTGCTCCGCTTTCCTCCTAATGTCCCAACACACACAGTTAACCCGAAAAGGACGACTATCCTTAGTGCATAACAGCACAAGTGTGTGTGTGCACGTGTAGATGTGTGTGTGTGTGTGCACTTTGTGGAATTATTCATGCAAATTTAATCTAGGGCAATTACAGCGATTTGCAAAAATCCCAAAGTCACAAACGTGTGAAATTTTTACCGCCATTGCAGCTGGTATTTTCACTTTCCAGTTCATCAGTCTTGTTTCCAAATTATTAGGCACATTGACTGATTTCTCTACAGTTCAGTTGCACTTTCTATACGCTTTGGGGACCCAGAGCCAAAAGCATTACACTGACATCTTTATAAAATTGACTTTCACAAACTAAGAACAACCACAATTGATGAAAAATTCCAGAACTTATGCATATTAATTCCGCAGCTGCCTGGCAACGCATTGTCTTGACACAGGACAGGGACACACTTAGCATTGCCGAGGTTTCGCAGTAATGTTTTCAACTTTCATCCCCGTGCCAAATAAAAGTGCAGCAGCTTGTCACAAACGAGAAGGGCCACTTATTACAAAATTCCTGTTCATAACAGTGAGCTGGGATCTGCTGACATTGTATATATAATGAACACAATCTGTGAAAATTAATTTTGGAGGACGTCTGGCATGGCCCAGAAGGGCGCAGCTCGTTATTGTTCCTTAACCCTTCAATGGCATCAGAAATATGACAACTGAACAGGCACACAGCACAGTTTATTCATGTAGGGGTGGTGTGTGAGTCTGCAGGTCAGCACGCTGCAGGTCAGCATCCTGCAGGTCAGCACGCTGCAGGTCAGCATCCTGCAGGTCAGCACGCTGTAGGTCAGCATCCTGCAGGTCAGCACGCTGCAGGTCAGCATCCTGCAGGTCAGCACGCTGCAGGTCAGCACGCTGCAGGACAGCACGCTGCAGGTCAGCATCCTGCAGGTCAGCATGCTGCAGGTCAGCATCCTGCAGGTCAGCACGCTGCAGGTCAGCATGCTGGGCCTGTGCTTAGAAGGTCCTTGGTTTGGAGTCCAGCATCTGCAGAGTGATTTCATTGTTGGACCCTTGAGTGAGACTCTTCTCAATTGCATGTTGCTTGAAGCGAATGTGTTTACTAAATACACTGTAAAAAGGTAAGCATGTTACACGTTAACTCATAACTAAATGAAATGTTCCTAACTGGAAACCTCAAAAAAAAAAAAAACTACATTCAAACAAAGACTGAAGAACAAGGGGGGAAATTTTGTCCCAGGGATTTAATTAATGCTGATACGTAATTTGATGCAGTTGCCAGACTCTATACCTCCAGAACCCTGGTGATTGACCCAGTTCTATTGAATATGATGTACGTGGTCCTTCTGCAGTTCAGGCTAATGAACCATCAAAACAGGGAGTCACGCTATGTTAATGTTGGAGACGTTTCGCTAAGTCAGAAACACTTAGCTTCTGTACCGCTCTAAACACTAGCTGATTTAAGACCAGCGTGTATAATTTCATGATATCTATTGGTATCACCTCTCCCTGCTAAGAGCATGGTATTAGTACAGGTTGGGTAACGTAAGATGATTCACAATAACAATCATTTTCAACGTTTTGGTTGTACTTCCAAACTTGAAAATGTATGGATAACTAGTTATATGTGTGTCTTTTCTTACAACATTGACTCATCTCAACTTTTAAGTGGTAAATCGTGGTTTTATTTGCGATGAGATTTTCTGATTGTGGGTTGAAAACAGAACAATAAAAAATACATTATGTTGTACAGAGCAGCCTCGCCGTAAAGCTGCAATTCAGTGAGACATTGTTGCTAGTGTTCATGCTATTGTACTGCATTCTTTTTATAAATACGATCTTATTTACGGTCGGCCTTCCAGTGTCACTCAAACCTCATTGATCTAGAACCTGGGCGATTTTACAGATTTGATGGATCATTTAAAACAGCTTTGAGTTTGAAGATAAATATAGATGGAATGAACTAATCAGAATCCAAAGAACAGAAGAAGTACACAGTAGCAATATGTCTATTTTTTGTACCTTTTGTGCGGTACGGGGTCACAGTGGGCCCTAACCTATCCCAGAATTTGCATGTCATGAGGCAGGAGGCCACCTTGGACGAAGTACTGGAGCACTGCGGGGCACATCCTCACACGTGTCACATCCTCACACGTGTCACATCCTCACACGTGTCACATCCTCACATGTGTCACATTTAGCCTCATTTGCTGATGCTTCCAAGACATTTTTCTGAACATTCCGGCCCATTTCCCGCTCGTTGGTATGAGAGGGATCGTCGCCTATCTTGTCCTGGCATTGTAGTGGAAAATTCCAGCAAATAATTGGAGGACAACTGCACTGGGATTGTATCCTCAGCAAAGGATAGGATGAGCTAGCTCAGAGCTAGCTCCTAATGTTAACCGAGGACATTCTTTGCAGGGCGGGGGGAGGGAGTGCATGAAAGATGACTCAGTTCACATAAATTTGAAAACTGAACTGGCATGAGAACTTTCACAGTCCACCTTGATGTTTCTATGAACATATAACATGGTTAGTCCATCCTCGGTACTGAGTGACCTGTTGTTATGGTTACCGTGTCACATGAACTCCCCTTTTTCATATCAGCACAAAAAGTGCACTAAGCAGCTCTTTTTATAATCAGAAAAAAAAACTAGCTAAAATATTTTTATACATAGAGACGTCGGCCGTTTAGTTTACTATAAGCTCAAAATGCTTATAATTATGTACAGTTATAAATAATTTGAGCATCTTTAACTCACTAACAGGGTTGTTGATGTTAAAACCTGAGACTTGGAGAAATTGTATAAGTGTTATAATTTACCCTATTGGTAATCCTGTTGAATTGCTTATTTAAAATAGGCTATTTAACAGCCTGTGTTTGTAAACCTAGTGGTTTTACCCAAGTAGCATGATGCGGGGTAACAGGATCACCGACAGCCAACATGATACTTTGACAAAGTAATTGTTTGTCACATTTGTCATTTATCCACAACAACAACAACAACAACATGTTGGACTGTTACATTTATTAGACGCTTATTTGGGCTGATACGTCTTTACACGGAATATTGCTAGGAGAAGCATGAGTTTGTGGAACACATGACCAACACAGTAAGATGACATAGAATAAGACCAGACAAGATCTTACTAAGACTTTGTTAATCCCACCAAGGAAAAAAATCAGCGTTACAGCAGCAGCTATTGACAGGAACAGACAATACACAGTATGTGCATATATGTGTGTGTATTACATATTTATTATATATATACATAAAGTCAATGTACTGTGCGGGCTACTGTATGTCAATTAAGTCAAATTTCATGTGATTCACAACAATGGGATAGTCTTAAACAACAAGAGAGTGTTTTTTTTTTAATTTTTTATAGGGGAAGTTAACAGAGATTAATTGGCCAAATATTCAGTTCATTAAAAAACAAGTAATGTGAGATACTGATAATATCCTTATTGCCACAAAATTACTGCTAACCAAGCAGCAGGATTCATTTGATGAGATAAAGATTCTCCTCAATTGAGCCCATTTTTCTACAGGACTTATGGAAAGTATTATGTTGTAAATAATATATGAACCACAATGGCTTTACATCCAAACAACAGCAGGCTGCACTGGAATAAGGTGGGTAATCCTGACTAACCAACTAGGATGTCTTAAAGGCTTAACAGAAGAAAATGAAGGCTAGAAAGCAGTCAAAACCAAGGAGGAAGATGCATGAATGACAATGTTTTTTGTGGTTTAGCATGCATAGCAACCATTTAAGATAACAAGGAACAGGAGTGGGTGATTCACATCCATAGAAACCCACTCTACTATTTCCTCAACCACACAAAAGTTGAAGCTCCCTTTTGCTTCTTGTTAATCCCACTCTCTTTTTTTTTTTTTGCCTGCACTGGTTTGAGTGGCTGTTCTCTCGTGGGAACAAGAGGCGGAAGAATGAAGCTAATGAGCGCAGGAGGAGACTTCAGCAGTCAAGCAGGTAC
This sequence comes from Gnathonemus echidnorhynchus, assembly GCA_026776725.1. Taxonomy (NCBI): domain Eukaryota; kingdom Metazoa; phylum Chordata; class Actinopteri; order Osteoglossiformes; family Mormyridae; genus Gnathonemus; species Gnathonemus echidnorhynchus. The sequence goes on from JAODJU010000063.1 coordinate 1,492,668, forward strand.
CGAGAGCTCTTGGTCACTGACCACCATTACAGTCGTTCCTTCACGCTGGGCATGAATCGCACCCGACATCAATGGGCTGCAGATCTCCCGGATCACAGGGCAGCTTGGCCCGCTGCAGCCCACCAGTGCTAAGCAGATGCTCAGGAGAACCTTCACGCCGTGATCATTATGAGGCGTGACTCATATGTCATTTCTTGCGAGGGAGGGAGGAGGAATGTGACAAACCATTCTACTCATGACCAGCACAGTTATAAAGATACCAAGAGCTGGTGGCAGAATTAAAGGGTCTTTCCGTTCAGAAAAGTAAACTAAGTGCCTTATATGAATGGTTATAAACAGGGGCATGTACAAGGGTGGGGCTATAGGGACACTGGCTGAAAGCTGATTGGCTCCTAGAGTGCCCCGCCCCTGTTATTCATTGAGTCCGATTATATCATTGGCTAATGCTACGACTGGCACCTCTGTATTAATTATGCCCCCCTTATGCCCCATATCTAAAAAAATCTTAGACTAACCCCTGTTTATTATAATCTTCATGGACAAGTTGCCATATTGACTTGCTAAGCCGTGACAGACCAACAGCTAGAGCCTATACTCAGTCCATTATCCAGATTTTGTTATTCATTAACAGGGTAGGCTTGTTTCCTGGCCAACCCGTTACCCAAAACGGGGTTTATAATCGTAAGTAATACTATAGGCTGTTTGTAGCAGGGACTGGAGAACTGGAGAGGAAATGTCCTCAGATCCACAGGATTTATCTCCTTTCTCCCTCCTTTATTGACAAACCATGCACTGAGTAACATGTAACCAGGCCCGCCTATAAGGGGGGAGAAAGCGGAAGATTTTCAGAGGCCCAGACACTAAGGGGGGGGGGAGTTGGTGGAGGAACATGAGTTTGGGAGCAGGAATAATGGTAGCTATGCTTTAGAGAAAGGGGGGCCCATTCCGTAGAATTTTCAGGGGGCCCCGCCACGTCTTTGTGTGGCCCTGCACATAATATCACGCGTCTCTCCATTGTGGGCGTGGCTTAGCAAAAACCACACCTTCTGTAATTCAACCTCTTCTTTTGGGCTGTTGGATGCCAGATCTGCAGGCTCCTTCTATGGAACAGACCAGATCGTTCTCTCCCCGCTGTCTCCAATCAGCAGCTCCATTTGACCTTCCGGCTCTGATCAAAGCCCCCCCCCCCACCCCTAATTAACAGGAGATGACTGACTGCCGCTTTGCTCACGCCCTTTATCTCCTCTCGCTGATTTGCGGGAAAAATTTACAGCACGTTCTGCTTTATATTCAGAGGTCCCGTAAGACAATATATAATTTACTATGTGCCTAGTGTCCCGGGAATGGCCTGGTGTACCATGGGATGTCAGAGACACTAATTGGCTGGTAAATCTAACTCTTCTACAGAGTTTTTTTTTTTTGTACATGCGAGAAATTAATATGTGAACCATTCCACTTCTGCCTTTCCCATCACTCGCCGACAGCTTTAATGACTACTTATCATGTTACTAATTATTTAACAAGTAAATGATGGCACACTTCCAAAAGCACAAAATTAAATATGACATAATTTCACTGATTAAGATGAGTACTCTCAGATTATATCAATATATTTAATGGTATTGGTCTAAGTTTGCAAATTAAGCTCCCATAAGTTCCCAGAAAGTTTCCATTTTTATATTATTTGCCCCCAAAATGCTGGATTTACCATGACTGCAGTTCATTTGCAAGTTTAAGTAAATCTGCAGAAAGTTTGAGGGGTGTCTCAGTGGGTAACACCGCTGTCTCCCACCTCCAGGAGTCCTGCTTTCCGAGCGTGCATGTGTGAGGGAAGAGTTTGCATGCTTTCTCTCTACCGTGCAGGTTTGCCTGAAAACCCACAGCTAGCTGGCATTTGGAAATTGCCCGTAGCGTACGATTGCATGCCGATGGACTGGCACCCTGTCCTAAGTGTCTGGGACAGGATGCGGAACTGGAAGATGGATGGATGTGGGAGATTTTGCCTCCATGCATTATGTTTATTTGTCATGCAGATAATGCAAAATGCTGCGGTGACTGCAACCCATGGCAGAAATTTGATACGTATAGAGATTTAAAAATTTCACCCAGGTGAAAAGGGCATCTGTCTTTTTTTTTTTAAATATGCCTACTTATTTCAAAGATCGACAGATTATACATAGGCAACTGCGAGTCAGAGACAGCCACGGATAACAGTGCGTGTGAGCCGGGTCCTCTCGCTACGGGTGATTGATGAGGATTCCCGGTGCGGATGACAAGGCGGGATCCGGCGACACAGGATGAGCAACACGGATTTATCTCCGGAAAATCGATTAGCTCATCCAAAGATGCGTGCGATGGAAAGTCAACCGATCTTAAGAGTGTTTCAGCAGCTGGGGCCTGAGATATAAATATAAGGAGGAGGTGATGGTCTTTTTTTGTTCCTTCTTAAAAGATACAAGCATAAATATTATGGCGTGAGGTCTTGCTAATTTTCTCTCCGGAAGTTTCTGAGGAATAGAGAGCTCTCATTGAGTCCCTGACCTTGCTATTAATATTCTGTGCTTTCCGTCTGTCTGCTGTTATATACCAGCATCTCTTCCTTATAATTCCCAGTTTCCCCATAACCACCCCCCCACCACGCAGTGTTATGTAAAAATGAGTAGCAGTCCAGATTATGCAGGACAAGGAATTTTATAAATGTATCACTGGCGATATCTGATACGCAGAAAATAAACAGGAAAAATGCTCTTTTTATCACATAAAAATAAAACAGTAGCAGTAATATTTTTTAAAATAAGGTGTGTATAGCCAGGACAGCATCACGACTCAGGGGGAAGCGCAGTAATTCTTTTAAGGTTTCAGGAATCAGTCTTATCTGCGTAATGGTTAATATTCTCTCTGTGTCTTTAATATTTCCCGTTGGTTCCTCCTACAGTCTAAAAAAATGTGGTGATTTGATCTGGCATCTTTAAATCGTGTGTGTGTGTGTTCCTGTGGCCGACAGTTCTCCAGGATCAAATCCCTAACATATAAATACAAACACAGCTTCATGCAAACCGTCGTGCTCAGGTCACCGTTATTCGGGAAGGAGGATTCTGCATCTTGCTGCAAAACAGCCAGACCTGAATTTAGAATAATCTCAGAATAACTCAGTTTTCTACCGTCCACACCGACACCCTGTAAATGTGCGTGAACTGAATGTGACCGTTTCAAATAAAGACCGCTAAGTGTGTTAAATTCCGAAACCGCTGAGCCGAGGGCAGCGCATGAACCCGGGGCGAACACAGCGCTGACACTGAACGGAGTGTTTATTTATGAGGTTTGCCTTTGCTTGGGGATTGGCTGGAGAGTAAGTTGGGGGGTGGGGGGGGTGGGCGATGATGACGACTGAAAAATGGTGCCGAATGATGGGAAAAGGATCAACACCTTCCAGGAGGAAAATACCCAGTAGCGTGTCACTGGAGAATAAAGGAGATCATTTATCCATTTTCCATAACTGCTTTTCCAGTGCAGCATCATGGAGAGCTAGGAGGACGTCCAAGGGAACTCAGGACACGAGGCAGGGGACACGAAGAGGTGCAGGGCCGTCGCATGCACGCATGCCCGGACACACACGACGTGAACGAAGGTTATTGAACTGAAGGGGGAAATTGGAATATGTAGAGGTAGCAAAACCGGATTCACTAATATTACATTAAATACGGCGAATAATGGACAGGTGCGGCAAATTAATACGCCTAACCCCAGTGACACGACTCTCCCTAGCGTGACAGGAAGTGGCTGCTCTCCAGCACAACAACGCACCTGCTAGCGACAGGTGACGGATGATGCGATCCAAGCTGTCTCCACCACCAAACATCGACCCTCATTCGCAATCCGCGTGCCCCAGTGGCGCCCCGTCAACCGGCAACGGAACCATGCACTGTGCCACCGGGGCCGCTCAAGGGAGGTTCCACACGGCCGGCAGCACAGGGCGCTCAGAGTGTTGGAGCAAGGTTACGCTCACTCTTGCCTTGATATCTCCCTGCGCCTTGATTATAGAGTACTCATGCATGCATGCATGCCAGCACAGCTTGGGCCATTCGTATTGTGCCAGCTGTTTAAATTTATTGCGTTCCACTGCATGCCACATGTAGCTGGGTTTCTGTGTACTGTCAAATTTGTTCCTCGAGGGCTCCTGTTTGGCTTAGCTTAATAATTCATTTCTTGTCTTTGTAAGTAATCAGATTTGGCCCAGTTATCGAAGGGAGAGGGAGAAAACGCGAACGGCGATTCCGTTTACAACATTGTAGTCCAGAAATGAATAATTCACAGTGTTGTGACACCAGCATGGAAGTTTTCATTATGCCTCAGTTGTTAGAATTCCGTGTGCGCGTACGTGAGTGTGCACGTATGAGAGTGTGCACGTATGCGAGTGTGCGCACACATGTACGGCGTCAGTTAGCAGATGTTTGGACGGCGCCGCTGATTACGATAACGGACACCACGGCAGTGAGATGGGGGCCGGAAGATTTGAGTGATGAGGGGTTTAAGAGCGACTGCCCGTCCTAACTTTATAAGGAAAATGCGCAAAAGAAAGCAGACCACACCATAATTTTATTTACTCAGCAAGTACTTTTATCAAAAGTGACACCTTGTGAATGCAGGGTCAGCCAGTCCCAGGAGCGATTGGGGTCAAGGGCCTCGCTGAAGGGACCAACACTGAAATCACTCTGGCAGCTCTAGGATTTGAACCAGTAACAGAGTCATAATAAGAAAAGCATTTTAACCCACTGAGACACACTGTCCCCGACCCATACAAATAAAGTTGGTGATAATTGTATTCAGTCATCCCACCGTCTTCCACTACTTATCTCGTACAGCAGTGTGTCTCAACCCAGTCCTTGCAGACCTCCCACACAGTCCACATTTTTGTTCCCTCCCAGCTCCCGGCCGATAGCGGGAGGATAGCAGAGACCCCAGAGGAGGCGCAGGGAGAAATTAACACACAGAGCTGTGGGTGAGCCTCAAACCCGTCCTCGAGGTGTGAGGCTACAACGTTGAATTCTGGGACACCGTGGAGTCCTGTACCCCTTGTGGTTAAGAAGGGAAAAGCCCTGCCATTTCGAAATAGCCCTTAAATCACTGGGAAATGGCCAATTACGGACTCCTCCTGAAAGCCTGTAATGGTCACCTTTACGGAACCGAGGCCGCCACGCTCGACACTTCCCCCTAGCCTACGTAGTTAGGTGGAATTCTGCGTGTGTTGTGCTGTGGCATCAGCAATATTCACCTCAGTTCCGCGAGATCAATAAGCGTCTCCTGCGTTTGATCCGCGGTGATTTCATTAATCTTTCTCACTTCTTTCAGCGGTATAAACACTGGTGCAATAAGCCACAAAGTGGCACGTATGAGAGGACGAGATAAAGCATCCTACTTCAGAGTCGTCGTGGCTGAGGGAAACTTCCACGTCCCCTGCACTTTTCCCTCGCGTGAAAACGTCGATATTAATGCGCACTCTCTCTCCTCGGACTTTTAATCATGTATGAAGTGACCGGATTCAAATCAAGACGTGTACGACAGAGAACCTCAGAGAGGGGTCTAATTTAGCTCCCAGCGAGAGGTGGCGTGTTGCTCCGTGGGTTAGGCTGTTGTAATTCTGCTCAGAAAATTGCTGGTTCAAATCCCACCATCAGCAGACTGATTCCCCTTTTGGGCTTTTCAGTCCTTAACCCCAATTACGTCTGGGACTGGAGTCGAAAATGTATGTTGCCTTAGATAAAAGCATCTGCTAAACAATCATGAAAAACCGGACTTTATTGCATTCTAACATGCCATTTATAGCATTGCTTTTTATTTCAAAGGTGCGCACTCCGGTGCAAGCATCGGAATGAAATAAACCAACAAAGAAGTCAATTTAAATCCAAGCTGAACCGTTTTCCCGGGGTAATGATTTACAATTACTCCTACTGCGTTTAAATTGTTTGTTATTCAACCATTCCTATGACCAGTTCATTATTTATAAATCTGTGTGATTCATAAATAGGATTTAAACATGTTTTTAATAATTACAACTGAATTCATTTTATAGTTGTATAGCTTCCCACTGGCTAAATTATTTCCGCAGACTGTTAAGGTCAACTTGGTTAATATAATGCGGAATCGGACGTAACCGCTTTGAGGAAGTTTATTTTTCGGCTTTTATCCGAAATCCCCGTCCTGCCGTCTTTTCCGAACCAGACTGAAGTTTCCTTCGGCAGGATCCTTGGGGTAAATAATAACGGCTGGAAATACTCAGAGAAAAGATCCGTTAAAGAGAAGGAAGACCGGCAATAAGTGGGGTTTATATGCGGAGCAGAAGAACAAACAGAAGCAGGTGCCGTGAACGCAGACACCGTGCCGCAGCCGCCGGCAAATCTGACGCGACCGGTTTACGACACAAATAAAATTCTTTTGTACTTTAGGAAACGTGGATTAAAAGTAAAGAATTGCCTGGGTGAAACCAGAGACACGTGCCTGCAGCCCGCTGGCTAGTGATTTCCATTTAAACACTATTTCTATTCCATTAAAGCTTATTTCTTTTTGCTTTTATTGACAGGGCTGTCGGCACCGAGCATTTTACCCCCAAATCATTTGCGTTATGCGCTTGGTGATGATGGAGAAGTAACATACATTTAAGGACAATAAATAGGGACCAATGATTTCACTAAACATATATTTTTTTACAATTGGCAAATCGTACCATCTGATATCAATAAGAAAATCAAAATGACTATTTAAATGTATAGCATTTGTGCATTTATATAGGCCTATTGAACAATTTAATAATTTCACAACAGTCAGGATCACAAACCACCTACACCTATCTACCTAACCACCTATAGTATCTATACATCTGCCCAGTGTACCTGTACCTGCATTTCTGCCCATTGTACCTGTATTTCTTCCCAGTGTACCTGTATTGCTGCCTAGTGTACCCTTACTTTGGTCTTTTGTACCAATATTTCTGCCCATTATACCTGTATGTCTGTCCTTTGCACCTGTACCTCTTACCGTTATACCTGTACTTCTGTCCACTGTACCTGTAGTTCTGCCCATTATACCTGTACTTCTGTCCATTGCAGCTGTATCTCTTGCCATTATACCTGTACTTCTGCCCATTGTACCTATACTCCTGACCAGTGTACCTGTACTTCTGCCCATTACAACTGTACTTCTTCCCATTTCACCTGTACCTCTTGCCATTATAACTGTACTTCTGCCCATTGTACCTGTACTTCTGCCCATTATAGCTGTACTTCTTCCCATTGTACCTCTATCTGTACTTCCTCCACTTCCTTATGGCCCATGTGGGATGCTGACTGAATCTGACACAGAATCTCAATGCCTGTTTTGCATAATAGTGCCTATATTATATACATGTAGGCAGAACCGTTGGTCCCGCTGAAATCCCAGTGAAATAACGCATGGCTCCTACTTCAAAGCTCTCCCACTAACTCAATTCAAAGTGATTCCTTCACTAAAAGGAAGATAGTGGGGAGAAGGTGGACGTCGTTTGATCCAGCCCTCTGTGCGGGGTCCTGGCAGCTGCATACCACTGACAAATGAGCCTGAACGCCTTTACTATAGGGAGCATGAAGCTCTCACAGCTACACAAATGTGTAGAGCTGCCAGATCCTGGACCAATCGGGCTTGTATGCTTTGTATTACTCTCCTACTCAATCTTTGGGAAGAGATACTAATCTCTGACATATAGCCTCCTGTTAAATTTCCATCCATCCATTTTCTGTACCATTTTCTAATAAATAGTAAATTACATAATGAAGTCCCTCTCAGCAAATCTCTATATTATAATATATACTCATCCATCCATCCATCCATCCATCCTCTTTTACCACTTATGCTATTCAGGATCATAGGGGGGTCTGGAGCCTATGGGCTCAAAGCACGGAACAAGGCAGGATGGGGCACCAGCCAATCACAGGACACACTCACACACCATTCACAATTTAGTAACTCCAATTAACCTCAGCATGTTTTTCGACTGTGGGGTGAAACTGGAGTCCCTGAGGAAAAAAAAAACCCACAGCAACACAGGGAGAACATGCAAAATCCAGACCCATGGTGGAGACTCGAACCCTGACCATAGAGGTGTGAGGCGACAGTGTTAACCACTGCACCCCATACCACAATACTAAGCTACAAACTAAATAAAGTGATATATTTTGACACCAACTGTACTTATATATAAATCAAACTAGAGGTTAAAAAAAAATAAAACTCTAAAATAATGTATCACAGTTGTTCATGGGCATGACAATTATTTTAAATATAATCCAATTAATGTCAGTCTACCTTGGAATATCAGGTTGTGAAGCTTTGCACTGCAAAGGAACCATGTGTCGGTTTCCAGTGATTTCCAGTGATTTCCAGTGAGGGTATCTGGAGGATAAACACACACGTCAACGAAACTGTCAGCTGTCGCTGCTATGAAAGACAGAACTGGCAACAGCTACTGACCGATTACAGATCAAATATTCATAAAACAACTGGATGACTTCATTCGCTTACCAAATGACTGCTCGCGCGTTGTAAACAAGCTCATTGTTCTTCAGCGTTCATTGGGACAGATCAAGAAGCGAAATGAACAGTAGCTATAGAACATCAGAGCTAGTTAGCAGTATTTACAGGTTATTCTGCATTAGTTTTATATTTGGAGCCGCATGTTAAGATCAATAAAAGCTTTTTGAACGTACACACTAAAGCATATCATTTACCTTTAAACGAATTAAACCTTTGAGAACTACTGAACTACTGTTTCAAGGTGTTTTCTACTCAGAGGCCCTGGAATCAGGTTTAAAACTGCCTAGGTTGGGTCAGAGCTAAGATTACGCTTAGGAGTTGTGCTTAGTGTAGTGTTAGACTTAGAATTTTCACATGTATTTTACTCTACAACTCTATTAGATGAAATTTAAGAAAATATCCATTAGTTACATAATGAAAAGCTTTCATCAGAAGTGAAGTTCTCTACTGGTATTCAATGAGGTAATGATTCATAATAATTCCACGTGAAATGTTTGATTGTGAATTATTTTTGTATGCTAATAACCTGATTCGAACATGAAAAGCACTGTGTGGTATCCAGCATTGAATGTCACTGCTTTTCTATTTATTTAAGGCAAAAAAGGAAAAGTAATTACACCTATATTACCTGGTCACCATGGAAACAGTGTTCCGCAAGAAACTTTGGGCACAGGAGCTCAAAAGGAGTCAAAATAAGAAAAACGTTCTAATAATCAATAACAGTCTGTCAAAGATCATCTTTAAGTCCTTACATTTGTAAGACACATTGCATTATTTCTTTCCCATTATTTTCAATATTGCATTTCTTTACAGACTCAAAAAGTTTGTGCAAGTCAGCCCTAAAAATGTTGCACTGTTAAATTTAAATGTGAACGAAGTTTTATATGGACAAAAAAAGAAAGTTTTGACCAGAAGAACTGCTTCGAACTATTACTGTACAGTGATCCATCCATCCATTCATCCATCCATCCATCACCGCTTGTCCAGAGCAAGCCTGGAGACTGTCCCAGGAAGCGGAGGGAAGGAGGCTGGAGGGAGCCTGACATTATGCTGGTTTGTTGCAAGGCGCTCACCTACACGCACGCACTGGCTATCAGCACCAGAGATGACAGTTTGCTGTCCAAATGGTTTTGGAGTGTGGAGCGTCGCTAGAGACTCTAGGCCTCATGGAAGCATGTTGGGCCCCCAACCCAGACTAATCGACTAATGTTCAAAATTTTTTATGGCCCCGATCACTCAGGGGCCCCTGGCATTGTTCTAACCCCCCAATGGCATTCCTGTTTATATGCACACTGTGTCAAGTATGCTGCCTTCAGTGCATTATGGGGCATGTAGTACGAGAACAGAAGAGAACTGCACATTAATCGCACATTAATCGCAAAGATGAGATAGCTGTAACATTTTGGAACACATAAAACGATGGATTAAATATAACTACAGTACAGAACACCTGGAAGTTCTTCACATGCTCGGAAGACCACTGTCATCCGCAGTCATCTGCCCACAAAGAATATTACTTATGGATAAGAGAGCAAAATCCTGGTTCAATAAATAAATGAAATTTTCACAACTGAGAGGGATTAAGACATGAATGTTTATGAAAGATGACTCATCATAGGGGCATCAAAAATGAGCACTGGGTTAAGCAAGGTGTACAGAGAACGGGATATCCCAAACTTATCAACAGACTGGAAATTAAAGTCAAAACCGAAAGCAGGAGCACATGCACACAGTTACTAGAAGACATCCTTAACATTTACTTCTCGCAGTTTGTAGCTCAATGCGTTATGAGCTATGATAATTAATTTGAACTGGTTATACCAGAATGCAACTGAAATGTCTTGGGGTATTAGATGGACTCTGCGGTAATCAATGTCAGTATCCTGAGGAGAGAAAAAAAAATTGAGTAAGAATATATCAGTATCCAGGATGGGGGGGAGGGGGGGGGATTTCAAAATGCAGCTGAGCTGAATAACTATGAAGCGATAAAACTGAAACTCTCACTGCGATTGTGAGCAGAACCACGGATTGACAAGTGAAAGGTTAATTTATTTGGGGATTGGCTTTTGAGAGAGATTGGCCAGGCAGAGAGCCAAAACCAGGTACATGTAAAAAGACAGGAGCCATTTTGCATTGGGGAGGGGCAAACCAGCATGTAGTTACTGAAGGCAGATGGTTTTCGACCGAGCTTTGGGTTACTCCAGGTAGGTTGACAGATAGGTGGGCTTCACCAACACGGCTTCCTGTTTCTCCAGTGGGTGTGTACACCGTGCAAATATGCAGCCCCAGGCTCTATTTTTAAGGTAACTGATAATTATTCCACGCAGGTCAGACTTGCCAAAATTCTGATGAAAAGCAGCATGTAATTTGTCTGTTTTTTTCCTGCTTTTCCTTTCTTCCTTCCTCAGTATGTGCACGCAGTAAACTCAGCTAAACTGAAAAGTGAACGCAGCTCTGCCTTTTAAAATTCTATCTAAGTTTCTCAAGATGTGGTAGAATATCGGGGGGGGGGGGGGGGGGGGGGGGGG
>JAODJU010000063.1:1510416-1534139 GCA_026776725.1 Gnathonemus echidnorhynchus
GAGAAAACAGATGGCCAGATTTTAGTCAGGACATCACCCCTACTTTTTCCAAAAGATACCAAAAAACCCTTAATGAGGCCTTACAATAAAGAACCAGGATCTTCCCAGACCAATAACCCAACTAGGCTCCCATCCAAATTTTACATAATAAGCTTCAGTACTTCCTCCACCACTGGCTGATGGTACAATCTCATCTCATTGGTGGAAGAGTGGACTCTATGGAAGCGTGAATTAGTAGACTGCTAACACTTTACTTGAGGGGGCACAAATAATGTAGTAGTCCACTCTTACCTAATGTATTAATTAACCAGAATCTAAGTGTTAGTTACATACTGATCCCTTGCTCGTTCATCATTAATCAGTCATAACCATTTCTGTATTTCATGCAGTTACTGTATTTGTTCATGATTTGTACTGAGTTACTAAGTTACTTGTGCCGCCTCAAGAAAAATGTTTTATCGATGCCGCAGGGTGAGCATGGATGAATCTGTGAAAAGATAGCTAGTACTTAATGACAATCCTATTCAAATCGGTCTCCTTACAACAGCTGGGGTGCATACATCTGACACGCGACATTTCCTCTGACACGTGGAAGCAAACAAACAAACAAGTCAACGGTGAACAAGACGATGCCATTATACGAATGGCTGTACTCAGTCTCATTCATTAGGTAGACGTTTGGCTCACGCTCAGGAAGAGATTGAACACAAATGATTCTGGAAAAGATTTCTAGGATCCCATAAACACAATTACCCTGCGGATTGAAGGTACATCTGGATCCATAAGTATCAGCGTATATATGCACAATTTTAATGAAGCCTAGCAGATCATAAATGTTGCATCACTATTGTACACGTTAATTATAAGGTAATCAAAATCAAAAACAATTCTTTTGCGTGTTAGCCATTTGTGACGGAAACCTGCACAATCACATCACACATCATTACCCATAGATTGGAAGACATATTATGTTGACAGACTTCTCCATAACAAAAACAATATATATTGGTAAAAAATAAAGCTGTATTATCAGAGAGATATCTGGTCTGTGTTTATATAGTGTGGTTTTATGCAGAAAACATACATTAGTTCATTATTTGCTACGAAAACAAAACTATCAGCATGGTAGATGAAGAGTAAAATATGTCGCAACATAAATTTGTCCTCATTGTGAACTAATTAGAAATTAAATAAAAACCCAATTAGGGGCGGAGCATTGATTTTAACATTTAAAGGTTAATGTGATTTCCAGCTATCTGCCTGGTGCTGGTCTGGGAGACTCGGAGGATGCAGAGCCAGACAGGGAAGCATAAGAATGGGAACAGCTGTGCAAATATGCTAAACACATGCAGCTGGGGGGTGCAGGGGGGCCCCTGGCTGAAGTTGGGCCGTTTTTGGTTGGCACGGTTTTTTTATCCTAAGGTCGTAAGACATTAATAACTCAGCAGTTATTAATGTCAGGATTAGTGCTTTAGTGTCTTAATTATTTTCATACTGCCACTGTACTGCTTTGAATCTGTCATGAACCTTAACCAGTACAGCCACAATGACACTATATTGCTGTCCAGTTTCAATATACCACCCCTTGTGTCATGCCCAGCACCCCCCGTCTCCTCCCCAATGTGGCTCCGATGAGTTAGGTCATGTATTTAAATACCTGCCTGTCTCGTCTGCCCCAGTCCAGTCATTAATGTTGAACCTTCCTGTTGCCTGTGTCCTTCCCTATTTCCTGTCCTGTTTTGGACCCCTTGCAGTCCTATTTGTTTCTAGACTTTATTCATTTAGTTCAATAAGCCCCTTTAGTTTCGCCACAACACCTGCCCTTGTGTCCGTCGTCCCTCAAGTTGTGACACCTTGTTTATTTTAGATTTACGGTTTATTTTATTTGTTTTTATTTTACTGTACTGTTGTGACCTTGTCATCTTTTCATTTTTTCATTGGACTTGGTACCTTGTACTCTCGATGCATGACTATAAAACTTTGAATCTTGAATCTCAGTGTCGATAGACGTAACTCCTTGGAGCGGCCACTCTTGACTTAGTGTAACACTCTGCCTGTCCCCTTACCATCGGTTGCGCATGGCCAGGAGCTACAGGAGCCTGATTAAGGGAAGGAGTCTCTTGTTTACCCACCGTGACCAATGACAACTCAAGCCCAGGTCTTATCAGCAGCCCAGCACATGGCTAATGGAGACCAGCTAGTCTTTCCTCAGCACCTACACATTTCTGACCTAATAGATGGCTGGATTCTCTCATTTTCTCAGGGCAAGGTGCATTATGGGATCGCCATGGCAATTATGGACCACGCCAGTACGCAATGTATGTCCCTGAACAATATTAAAAATCCAATAACTGCTCAAAATACATTTCCACATTGCGCATGAAAACCACTTTAAAACTTTCACTTTAAAATACATTTTGACTGTATATAAAGCGACAATACTGATCTGGTTATTTTAATGATATAACAAAGAGCGAGATTTCAGGCTTTCCCGAAGCCTCATAAAGCAGAGGCATTTGTCGGTTTTTTGATACCGCCCGGTGTGAGCGGTAACAGACAGCGATCTCCGACGCTGCAAATGCAGAGACAGCATGGAGAACACGCAGGTCGCAGACGAAATACAAACATGACGGCGAGAGCTGGGCGCGACTCAGGGCGCTGAACTGATCTACAGACAGATTGCGCTGTACCGCTCCGGCGATGTTCAATATTGAAGTGAGCAGCAGCCCTGCATTATCAAGCTGAGATGGGGATTCTCTCACCGTTTCCGTAATTTAGCAGTGTAAATATCACCTTATTTCTGCTGAGCTCTCCATGAATATACATCCTCCCCCCATACGCTCTTGTTAATATAACGCAATCTTAGGAGCGCTACTATTCTTTTATCCTTTTACCCAGTGCTGGTCAACCCTTTAGGTGACATAGACGGTCACTTGGGGCGCCACCTACCGTAAGTGCCCCGACTTAAACCGCTGGCACCACGCTGCAGTGTTCAGCACCAGTGAGCAAGCTTTTCGATATGCCTCCTGGGCTTTGAATGGTATTGTTCTTACCCAGGGTTCCCAAACTCTCACGCATCTAGCGTTTGCTTTCAGACTACAATGCCCACGCAAGAAATCCTACAACAAATCTGTATTATTCCATTATAAAACTAAAATTAGCTACATCAAGGGTAGTTAGCAAACCCTACAGACTATATATTTGTTAAGTAAAAAAAACTCTTACATACTGTACGTGTAAATGCGTGTGCAGACTTGTCTCGAATTGTAAATCTCACTTCAGCCAGCTGGCCAAACTAGTGACAGCACTGTCTTACCTACAGGGTTGTGGGTTCGATTCCCCCATGTTCATGTGGACGTTCTCTGGTGACTCCGCCTTCTTCCTACGGCCCAGAGGAATTCAATTCAGACGAACCTCTATATCTAAAATCGCCCATGTGTTTGCGTGCGTATGCGGCGCATGCTGCCGAAACAGATGGGTATGTACATCATTTCCTCGACGGCGCAGGCAGATGGATATCAGTATGGCTACACCCAAGCTTCGCAGCAGTCAAGGTAAACATAAACTCCATTAAGGCCATTTTCCCTTGAAAAGGAAACAATATATTAATTAATCCTGCTTTAATTAAGTCAGAAATAGACTGGATGTATCCCACTGTGGAGTATGATTGCACAGGTCCCGTTAGGGAACTTCGTGCAGCTACCAAACAGCATCTCACAATAACAACAGTAGGCTTACATCAGTACGTAGGATGGATCAGGCCTACATGAGGAGGAATACATCAGTTTTTCTCCCTGTATTGTATACGGTTTTTTTTTAGTCTGTTCTGGAATTTAAAGTTACAACAAAATGTCAACACCCCATTATAGAACGCACTATACTAACGAACATCCAATTGATTAATTGGATTTACTTCCGATGGAAACAGGAAGTGAAGGTGAAACATCTCATAAAAACAGATTAAATGCTTTAAAAAAATTCTGCCCAGATATATGTTTGCGATGATTGATAGCTGAACACAATCACGCAATACCATTTTTCCCTGGCTGGCTGTGGCATTGAAATTAAGCTCTATTCATCATGTTTAGGTAAACTGTAATTTACATTGCGCCTGTTTAAATACCAATCACACGGGCGTGGAATCAAATTGCCTTTGAAGACGAGGGCTGCAGTGCGTCGGAGCCGATCCACGGCCTAACAAACCAATTTCACGAATAGCACGCATCAATAAAAACACTTTCGTCTACAGGCAAATGTTTCATGGCAATTTTCGGTTATTTATCTCTCATCAGATTAAATTGTCCTCTAATTGCCATAACATCTGAAGCACCTAGAAAGGGACTTTTTAAATATTTTTTTGTAATATGTGGAGTGCTTCATGGCAGTGACCCAGACAGTCTATGGATGATTAATTAACTTAATTGGGCTAAACCGAGATTGCGGGTTTATTCAAATCAATCATCGGCGCATCACTAATTGCTGTCGTGTAACGATTAACGATCAGGGAATTACCTGCACCTCTAATGTCCCTAATCCCCCGTGGTAAATACCACAAGCGTGAGAACTCTATGCCAGCTGTATACTGAAGTAGGAAATATGAGTGCGTTATAGTTGTTTTAAGGTGTTTACATCAAAGCCTCTTCTGGCTTGCAGTTTGTACACCCGGGGTGTGTTACGCAAGCGAAGCAGCTGGAGGACTTTGTCTGAAAGGTACAGGAAGTCTATTCTGCTTCTCCTGAGCTAGAAATCTTTGTTGTGCTGAGAGAGGTTCTTCAACTAACCCTGAAGCTCAGCGCCGGCTCGGTCAGATATTTATATAAATATCTACGCTTTTAATCAGTATGTGATGGGAAATGTGCTTGGGGGAGGGGCTGTCCATGGGATATGCTTGGGGGAGATGTCTCGTAATGCCCTGTGTCCGTTTATCCTTGAGTCCGCTGCTTGTTTACACGAGTGCTTCTTTGCTTGTTACCCCCAATCGCTCACTTAACGCATGTTTTGCTGTCAATGTCTGGTCCCTGCCTGAAATGTGTTTCCCCCCCCCCCCCCCCCCCCCGAAGACTGCACATATCGCTGTCTGTCTAATTGGCTTCACCCTTTCCCATCCTTTCCTTGAACCTCCTTGTGCTATATGGTTCTGAATAAGATCTCAGCTGGCTTTCTCTCAGTTTAATGGCTGGTATGATCCCCAGACTAGACACGTGATGATCTAAGCAGACCTGAACACACACCACAGACACACACACACACACACACACACACACACGCGAGATCCATGTTATAATAACATTTTCAATTTACGAAGTAGATGTATTTATCTACCGACATAGAATTCCGAAAGCAGGGTCAGACCCTGGAGCAATTGGGGCACTGGGTCCTTGCTCATGGATTCAACAATAAAACCATTCTGCTGGCCCTGGGATTTGAACCAGCGACTTTCTAAGCATGGCTATGACGTGCTAAACCACTGAGTCACGCGCTGCCCCCACGACAAAATTATGGCAACATTCCAAAGTAGGCTAGTCAGTGACGTACTGTATTACATTTAGCCATGAAACATCCCAAGACAGCGCGATATTTGTGCTTTGATTTGTTTCCATAGTTCTACTCCGAAAGTGGGGCATTTGTTTACAGTAGATGAGGAAATGATGTGCAGCACCAATCCAGCACTCCTGAGATTTTATTTTCATTACATGCGAGTGCCGATGCACGCTCTTCCGATTAGCCGAAGCCACGTACATTCCTCCGCTCGTTAACTGTCGGACAGCAGGAGCCTGTACGCTGGTTTAATAATCCTTTCAGAGAGGCGGGAGATCGATCTCCAGCATATTTCTCACTTAAAAAGTCAGGGTATTATCGTATTTAACGTACCCTGTTCCCTAAGAGGTTTCAGCCTATTGGGGGTGCGGTTAGGGTGGCTGCTTTCTCCAGGAGAGCTGGGGTTTGAGTCCCACCAGGTGTCACTGTAGAGATGCCTAAACATGGATGGATGGACTTCACATACATTTGAAAGACCGGTATAAAGTTGATCAGATTCATTTATGGGAGCCTGAAATGGATAATATTTAGAAAACACTGTGGAGTCCATTGAATTCCATCCCTCATGGAGATGATTCCAGAATCACATCGCAGCCTTGGACAGGATGCTAGTCCACTATATATAGAACAGATCAACTTCGCATGAAAATTCTTTACAAATAAAATGTATCCAAAGCTCCTGGGAGTTTTACTTGCACAAAAATATTCTGGGGGTAGAACAAAAATGATTGGTCCAGAAAGATAACCAATCAGATTGTAGAAGAGGTGGGTCCAACATATCTACTTCCTTGGACCCACTTCCTACAATCTGATTGGTTCGGAGAGATTGTTCTGCCCCAAGAATATTTTTGTGTAAGTATAAGTCCCATGAACATATTCAAAGAGCAATAAAACCTCTATAGCATATTTGTTGTTTTTTTTATTCCTGGTTATTGATTTCTTTATGTGCTTGTTTTAAACAACAACAACAACAAGCAAACGCCGACTGAGCTGTTTCAGGGAGAGCAGCTCGCCCCACAGCAAAGGAAAGGCTGATGTTTTGTGATGTCGCCCCCACGCCCACCTTCATCTTCGCATCGTCTGCTTCACGGTTAACAGAAGGATCGGTGCTGTCGTTCAGGCCGGCGGGGAAGACTATCCCAGGCCCGACGGTGTGAGAACGTGAGGGGCAGTGGCCTGCTGAGCGGCCTGACCATTCAATGTCTGCACGCGTGCCGACAGATCAACGAGCCTGCCGTTCAGAACGTCCTCGTCTAAGAGTAAATGGTCCTGGCAGGTCAGTAATACAGATGGGGTCTTTTTCTTGCTAAGGTGTTGGTTTGCATCCTGGGAAATCGTGCAAATCCTGCGCTCCCCGGCGAGATGGGCTGGCCCTCCTAGCCAAAGGGTCACAAGACACCAGCGAGTGGTTTCCAGAGCTCAGACCGTCCATCTTCCATGGGTTCCGGCATAAGCAGACTGGATAAACCTCTTACAATAGGGGGTTACGTCTGGAATTTTAAGTTACAGAAAAAGTTACTATATTTGCATATTTAGCAGGCGCTTTAAAGCGATGTATTTTTTTTTTTTTAGGACGAGACGGTCCCTGAAGCAATCGGGGTTAGGAGTCTTGTAAGGGCCCAATGGTGACATCACTCTGCTGAGAGTGGGATTTGAACCGACGACCTGAACAACTCCATACCTAGGGATCCTCTAGAATCCAGGTTCAAAGGGGCTGGCGGTTTTTAACTGCTGCAGCTGCCACCATGATGTGAAAGTGCTTGGTAATCAGAAATCACGTAGTTAAGACCAGTCGGTTACGGAGACGCTGATCGACAAGGTAAACTTAGCAGGAATGAATTATTCCTCTCCTGTGTAAAAACACACACGCACAAACACACAAACTCTGCTTTTCTTTAAAAATTCCATCGCATCTTGAGGGAAATGCTTTTGCCAGAGATGGATCATTGCACATTCTAAACAGTTGTGATTATTTAAATGGATAAATAATGAGATTTTATGTATGACAGACTGCGAAGCCAATAAACTGCCCCCCCCACTGCAAGACCCATAATTCCTTGCATCTTTGAATCTCTGCCAGCCGCATGAGACGCATTGATTTATATTTTTATTTTTTTTGTTTTAGAAATGTTTGGCCTCGTTTTTAGTTTGAGGAAATACTTTTAACAATTTATAACGACAACAAACGTGACACATAACCCAGAGCTATTCTCAGCATGCGCTCTGTTAACCAGGTGATGCATTATCTCAAAATATCTCACCTATAATCACTCTTAATTTCTTCGGTAATTTAATTTAAACGATCAGGTTGGCAGCTCAGGCTGGTTACTAAATACCAATTAATCAACCCTTTCCTAAGGGAAACGACCTTTGACCTCCACTGGTGACCTTTAACCATACAGCAATGAGCCCAGTGTGTCATTCCGACTAATCTTAACATGCAAGAATGGATATGGAACTTGCTTCTTCAAGCAATCATGGTGGGTGCTGAACTCTGTCTGTGATATCATTACAAAGACCCTTCTTATTGCAGTATTTCCATGGTAACACTGAAAGATTGACATTTAATTTATTTAGCAGATGTTTTGATACAAAGTGACACTTTTTTTTTTTTTTTGAGCGAGAGAGCAGCATCAGACAATTCCCGGAGCAGTTGGAGGTTAGGGGACCAGCTCTGGGGATTGCGAGCAGAGGAACTGTTGGTTCCAACCACAGCATCCAAACCCACTGTGCCACACGCACCCCAACCTTTCACCTCTGCCCTCTGGCAGCGTCTTCACAGGAAGTTGCTTAGCAACTAATAACACAGAAAACCAGGCCCACAATAAAAAATTGTCTCAGGGTTAAATATTCGACCTTCCCTATTTATTGCATTTTATTACTAATACCAGGACTTTTTACCCCCCAGAGAACTGCAAATGTATAAAAGTTAATAAGGCACATGTAATGTTCAGGTCTGTCGTATAAATTTACATGAATCTTATTTTATAATTAAGATACATCATGAAGCATGCCAGCAGTGATCTACAGGGTATCGCATGGCAAACATCCTGGTTTGTGTTTCGGAATCGCGGTATATGGACCGGAGCCCGTATCACACATTGCCGACATGCCACCCAAAAACGCTTTAATCTTCCCGTTTCATCTGACCAGCTAAGTTGATGAGATTCTTGTCACAGGGGCCATTAAAACGATCTGATTCACCCATGCCAAACTGGTTAACATAATCCGCCGGTTAAATGCAAAGACAGACCAAGGGTAGGAGTGCGATTTGCATTTTATTTACGGCGTGACGTTCGTCTCATCGAATGTGTCCATCGCCATTCTGCCATCTTCAGCTTTTTACTGCCTTAAAAAATAATTATTATTATTCTGAGTACTGTGAGAAGGGGGAGGTGTGGCCATTTTCTTGACTGATGCTGCGGGTTGATGAATATCGCCTTTCTTCACGCTGTTTCATGCTGACCTTGTCTGTTCCCTACCCAGGGGTGATTATAGAATTTACAGTGGAGGGGGCGGGACTAAAGAAAGGCCATGATTCATACTGATTGACGTGGGAGTTGGGGGCCAATCTGCTTTCAGCTGGGGCCAGGGTCCCTTTAGCTCCGCCTCTTTATACACCTGTAAGTAGTAAGTACCTTCCCAATGATCTTGCTGACAAAGCATCTTCGTGTTCTCTCGTATGTGCACCATTTTTGCACTTATGTATTCTGCATACATATCACACACATTATCTGAGAACACTTTCCACGGCTCTGGATGGCTGTCACCGTCTAAGAAGACATAAAGTTAAATCAAATCCCAAAATCCTGTTCTTTTAAGCATTCTGATTAGTACATTAATCCTAAACCTGAATTTTACTCTGCAGTGTACCGTGTTTGCAGCTTTGCTCTGTACTGAACCCTACAAAATGTCAGAATTCAAAACCTGGTACAGATATTGAACTCATTCTCAGAAAGGGATATCATTTAATTAAGGACATACATAATATGAATTTGCTAATGGTAAAATGGCATGAAATCGCAATCGGGTGATCATGTGACTCGTCATGATGGTGACATCACATCCTACGCCTCAGTAATTACATCACTGCCCCTAAACAGCCTCCTGAGAAATTTCTCACCTGTGAGAGACGTCCTGTCTCAAACCAGAGCGTAATTATGAGGGCGGCAACCTCTACAGTCCAATTTCCAGACAAACGCTGCCAAGAACCATTTTAAATTACAGATAAACCCTGAAACCACAGTTAAGAAACGGGGGAAAAAAACAATATGTAGTGTACTTATAATTTAATACCAGAGTATTAAACTGCGCCTTTATCTCAATGTTACAAACTTAATGAAATTCAGTTTGTGATCTTTAATTTACTCGCCTGGGGCACAGTAATTCTCAGCGTGCTCTGTTGCGAAATAGCTTCTAATAATTAAATAAACGAATCAGTCTTACTGTCGCTAGTTAGTGGAAGTATCCAAACAGACTGAATGTTAACGTGCTATACTCACGGCTGCCTTGAAGTGAGTCCCCAGCACACGACTCTCCAGCTAGCGGTCGGGAGTGTCACCTTAAATTTCAGATTGGCTCTTGAAGCACCTTGAGATCTTCGCAGATGTTCCTTTCTTCTTCGGTTGAGTTCCTCATTGCCTCTGCCTGCCATCTGCTTTTCTCCGGGAGTGTGGAGCCCGAGAGAGCTGGCTCCCCCATCAAGATGTGGAGATATGTGCTTCATCCACTAGTTTGTGGGAGTTTACAAATGTTTACTTCAGAGAGATAACCAATCAGATTATAGAGGAGGTGGGTCCAAGCAACTATATGTAGAGGGACCAACCCATCAAATGTCTTGGTCTTGCCTCTTCTAGTTGCTTGGATCCGCCTCCTCTACAACCTGATTGGGTCTCTCTCTGAA
Source organism: Gnathonemus echidnorhynchus (assembly GCA_026776725.1). Lineage (NCBI taxonomy): Eukaryota > Metazoa > Chordata > Actinopteri > Osteoglossiformes > Mormyridae > Gnathonemus > Gnathonemus echidnorhynchus. The sequence goes on from JAODJU010000063.1 coordinate 1,520,858, forward strand.
CCAATCATTTTTCCTTCTGCCCATAGAACATTTTTGTGTAAGTAAAACTCCTACAAGCCACTAATTAACACAAAGCAATCAGCAATGCTGCATAAGTCAGTTTTGCTTGTTGCTAGCAGTGTTTCAATGAATTTGTTTCAGTACCGCGTTCAGACCGTGAATCTTACTTTATTTTGGTGTCTGTGCAAATATGACCACAGGTATATCAGAATTCGGAAGCACTTAACTTAAAGCGGTCATGTATACTGCATTATAGATACATTCATTATGCATTATGCAAATACCTTCATAATGCAGTATAAAGCATCCTTAATTCTTATACTGACTGTACCTACAGTGCATTAAAGGTGAGAGCTTCATAAAGCATTCATAATGCATAATAAACATGGCTATAATATGTTATGCCTTTTTATAAATAGTTATAGTCATGTGTATGATACTTTATGAATGCATTATAATGCATTATGAAGGTATCTATAATGCATTATGATGACTGCTTTAAATGAAGTGTTACTAAGAATTCTGTAGAATTCATATATTCCATTATTTTCTGCTATGAGGCACGCAGACAGAGGTGAGAGACAAAACTCAGGGTCAGAGCACATATCAATGCTGCTTGGAAGTTTCCAGAACACTGTCTGTGCAGCCGAATATTTCCTCACTTTTATGCGCTAGCTATAGCTAAATTTGCAGACCGGCGCATGGTCCTGCTCCAGACAATTCCAACTGATTAACAATAACATGACTGTGAAAGCCCCCCCCCCCATCCACAGAGATCGTGTCTCCAGCGGTGGGCCACAGACTGGCAGAAGATTACAGCTGCCTAACATCCCTGTGAGTGAAGTCAGTCGCAAACGAAATGCATGCTGGTGGAAAAGGCCAGAGGAGAGTGTGGGGGCAGCTAATGAACCTCAGCTCTGACCCGGCTTCCCTTAACCTGCCTGGGGGGGGGGGGGGGGTTATTACCTGGTGGCTTGAAGCTGGACTAAAAGATAGCTTAATTACATCGATCACGATCAAGTGATACGTGAAGTTAATTGCCTTTTTCACAAAAAAAAAACAAGCCACAAAGCACCGTGGGGCTTCCAGGGAAGGGGTTTCACTGCCTAGGCATTTATTGCACTGCCGTTTGTCATATTCCCATCGATATTCTGGAAGACGCTACCGACCCAGCTCGTCCATAACCTTCCCACCCCCCTGCCCTCTGGAAGACGCTACAAGGTCATAAAATCTCACACCTTAAAATTCAAAAACAGTTTCTACTCTAAAGCTGTCACTGATCTGACCCCCTTCAGTTTAACCCCCCTCCCCCATAAACCCCTGACTGTCAGGCACAGAATTGTCTGATATGTGATTATGTGTCATGTTCACTACTATGTGTTTTCGTGCCATACTGTGGGTTACGTGCAATACTGAGTGTAATGATTAATACTACCTGTCATGTCCAAATCATTGTACCAAAGTGTTAAATAAGTGTTACTTATTTAGAATTCATATATTACTTACTTATTTAACACTTTGAAACACATTATTCTACGTAGCATATTCCACTTTTTTGTAGCCTACCGCATATTTAAAATTTATTTTTAAATTTCGTAGTCTTCGTATTTGGTGTTTTTTAGGTGTCATCTGTTCCAGGTGATGCACTGAAAATGTCTTGCACTGAAAATGTAAAATGACCATAAAGGCATTCTATTGTATTCTATTCTATTCTATTACCACCCCCCCACTCCCACCCCTCCGTGCATCTGTCCCTTTCCCTGCAACAATGGCTTAAGAATTTCACTGTCCCTCCCAACATATGTGACAATAAAACTTGAAGAGATCTGGCCTGACACTCTCGATCCCCGACTCAAAGTCATTTATCAAGGGACCATTTTGAGTGAAGCTTCAGATACACTTCCTCTGCTTCAGCCCCTCAAGGCCAGTAATGCTAAAGTAGCATGTTCAGGCACCGTTCGGCACCCGAAGAGGAGGCGGCCCAGTACATCAACTGTAAGACAACAGCCTAACTATCACAGATGCTTATTGTTGACAGAAACTATTTCCAGTCTGATTTAGTATGTAAATTATGCCTGGTGCAATTAATTATTGCAAAACCTGTTTGGGTTGGAGTGAATAAAAAATGAGGACGGGGTTGTAAACGATTTGCCGTTCACACTCAATCAAAATGAGCCGACAATTAATCTGCCGAAAATGCTCAATAGGATCGGCAAATCAGAAAACACATTAACATATTTACAAATTGTCTTTAATATATATTCATCCATCTTCTAATAGCTTATCCTGGTCAGTGTTGGGGGGGGGTTGGAACCTATCCCAGACAGTGGAAGTGGGATACAGATTTCTGGCTCTAGCTAGCTAGCTGATTGCGTGTCTTGGGACTGCAGGAAGATTCTGTGTCACACATGGAGACTGTACAAACTCCACACGTACAGAGCAGCAGCAAGATTCGAACCCACAACCTTGGAAGTACCAGTCTTTAATATATGTTTTTAACATTGCTGCCTTACACACTGCGGCAGGCCAGCTCGTGAATATGACTTCCCAGTTAAACAACCTATTTGGGGTCTGCCAATGAGGTTTTATTCATGGCTTGCCGATTGGCCCGTCTCATTAAAATCCTGCGAGCCAATCATCTACATATTTGTTCTTCATGCCTTTAAACTCCTGATCTCCCTTCCACTTGCGCTTTACAAACATGAAGAAGCTTTTGCAAGAGGACATCTGTGCCTGTTAAACTAGGATGTGTGGAATCCAACATATGCCACCCCCAGTCTGTCTAGTTAAAGCCAGTGTGCTCAATTATCCCAAAACATCCCCTGGTGTCTAATTGCCCTCCGCTTTAGTTTTGCCTTAGCGATCTAGTGACTGCCCTTATTTTTTCCCCACAATGCTGTAATAACATTTTCCACAATATCTTATACGTCGACTGGATACCAGCAGGTTGTAGGGTAATGCACCAGTAGTATTATACTCTGTAATGGGATCTTTATGGATAACTGACTTAATAATGCAAAGGCGTTAAATGGACATCCAGTGATAATCCGGATTTTATACTGTCGGGTGTGTGCCGGCTTTCAAAACTCTCGACACAAACAATTTGGGCCATATATTTTTAAACCACCATTGTATATTTCAAATTAAAACGGGATTTGCAGCAGCATACAGCTGGAGCCTCACTGTTCATGGCAGCCCAGCTCTCCGGGGGGCGGGGAGTTTCCAGTGTAGCAGAATGGCCTCAGCGCAAAAAAAAAAAAACCTAAAAAAACCCCACCAGTTTGACAGAGATAAGCGAATAATCCCGGACTGGAGAAGGCCGCGAGAGATTCCCCGGCTGACGGATCCTATCAGGGAAGCGGAAACACGAGCCGCTGCTCCGGATCCGACTTTAAAGCGCCGAGGCCCAGGAACATATGAACTCGGCCCTCAGATCCGCTCAGGAGTAGCGGCCCGGTAACCCCGCGAGCGCTGGGCTTTACCTCAGATCCGGTAATAATGCAAAGCGCTGCCTGCATTGCTGCGGCATGCAGGGAGCGTAAACGGGGGGCACCTGACGAGCCAGTGAATGACACGCAGATAAACAGAGGAGGGAAGTTCGGCTCCAGAAATTACAAATCCGCATCGTGATTTTGTTGCAACCGGCCAGCTTAGTTCTCTGTGACTGTGATTTTTGATACCCAACTGGTTGGTAGAAACGAAATCTTGTGCTGGATTTGTACTTTCGGAACCTGAACTTTACACCTCTGCAAATAAATCCTTTATGAAATCATGGGGGTAACACTATACTTAAAGCACTCATGTATAATGCATTCATAAAGTATAATACACAGGGCTATAACCACTTATAAAAAGGTATAACATATTATAGCCATGCATTATAAATGATCTATGAAGCTCTCATCTATAATGCAGTATAGATACCTTCATAATGCATTACAATGGTCAGTATAAGCCGTTTTATTGTATTATGAAGGTATATATAGTGCCTTATAGATAAGAGCTTTATATAGCATTCATAATGCATAATACACATGGCTATAATGTGTTATGCCTAGGTATAAATAATTATAGCCGTGTTTGTAGCACTTTATGAATGCATTATAATGCATTATGAAGGTATCTATAATGCATCATGATCACTGCTTTAAGTTTTCCCATGACATGTTATTTGCCACTTACACAGGTACATTGCTAATTTCCACACACCCCACCTTGCTCTCCTTTAGAAACATACACACACATATGGAAAAATGGCCTGAAAGCCCGAAGCGCGGAGGTTAGCTATTTATCTGGCAACCCTGAAGCATTTTACCCAAGATTATGACCCTTGCTCAAGGCCCCAGTAGCAACGTGACTCTGCTCGGCACGGGATTCAAACCAGCAACCTTCCGGTCGCCGGCATAGAGGCCTAATTCACCAAGCCACAGACTGGGAGTCCAGTAGCAAAGGGGGCCACCATTAAAGACAAATGACACGTGTTCTGCAGCTTTGCAGAATATCGTTTATGTCACTGTCACAAATATATTGCTATAATCAGTAAATCATTTTCAGGCCCCATCTCAGATATGAAGCCATATCCTCTGGTCACATATCACATCATACACAGCAGACATCACACTAAATACATTATAGCTTGCGGGTGACATGTTGGTATGTGGAAAAACTGTGATTGTCGATGCATGTATATCAAATACAACCACGTTATTGTGTTACGATTTCCAGGTCTCATTTTCCTACTCAAAACCATATATGGCTTCATGGAGGAGCCACACCTCCCATTAGTATCCTATACATGCATTTAATTGGTCAGAATTTGATTGGCGAGAATTTGACTGGTCATAATCTTATTGGTCAGAATTTGTTTGGTCATAATATGATTGGTCACTAGAGAATGCTGATGCTGCCACCATACATAGAGGGAGTCGGACCATATCCTGGGGGCCACATCCCGATTTATCAGCCACTGGATAAAGGAAACAGTCAGGCTGAAGAGGCCAACAGCCGGTACTGATTTGCCCGGGTCGTGTCACGTCACTCAGGACACGAGCTCACGCTGAGGGAAATGGAATTTAAACAGGCAAAGCAAGAGGACACAAACCTCAGGGGCCTCTTTGATCCCCCTGCACCCTGAAGCTGGCTGCCTGTCATCGCCCACGTCCCCAGTGAAATGAAATGATGCTTCCCCCAACACCAAACCCTGACCTGAGGCCTTGATAGCAGCTACAAGAAAAATAAAAGGGGCGTTTGTGAGCCGTATACTAACTTCAGACTCACTAGAGTACATATTTAAACAAACTCTGTAGCTCCAACTAACCAGCTCCGGGTCCGAGGGCAAGACTGTCATAAAATAACAACAAGACCACACCAATATACCTTTAGACAGAAGGCATGACAACACACAGTGACATAATTCAGTCCTATGGCCCTGTTTGTAGGCCGCAATATCAAGCTCAGTCCCAAGAGTACCAATCAATGCACAAAGCACAATTGGGTGCTTCCCCTAGTGGCCGGGGATAGTATTACACAGCAAATCTGGCACACAAACCCCTAATAATATCCAGCCCACGACTATCGCACGCTAGGCCAACCATCTGACCCACTTTAATTCCTCAGAACTTACAGCTGCAGTGTCTGGGCCAGCTGCAGACACTCCACGGCGCGTCAAAACGGACCCCACCTTCTTCTTTTTGCAGCTTTCTACGCACCGAACACTTTGTTTGCTTTATTGGTCCCTGGAGAGAAATAAGCATCAAAGACATCAGCCGGCGGTGGCTTCCACTCCACCTGTCACCGCGTCCACGTTCCACGTACCCTACCTGAGCACCTCAGAAACCAATTACCAGGCAGAGACTGAAAGAAAGAACCTCAACTGCCTGACTAGGGCACCACAATGGCCGCTCATCTCGTTTTTGTGTTGCTGAATGCTACCGATCAAAGTCATTGGACATGGAAATAGATTATTTAAGTACTAGGCAGTGGCAGCAATTACGTTTAAAACAGCAAGAGATAATGTGGCAAGCAGTTACGCTACGATAAAATGGACATCAGAGACTTTGAGAGAGCTACGTTCTAATGCTTGGACGTCCCTAATCCAAAGATGTGCCGACAAGCCTGGGTTATTTTCATTTTTTACTCAAAGAACAAATTGAATGCAAATGATTCTGCTGAGAAACCCATAAACACAAACACCCTTGAGACTTACAATGTAGATTTTTAAGTATCAGCATATAGGCCTATATGGTTTGATAAACATAATTAAACACGCATTAACGTACGTTACATTGCTCTTACATGCATAAACAATAATTATAAGCTAATCAAATCAGAAACACGTTTCCTTTGTAAATTGTCCATTGACAAAGGAACTCACGTAAAATTCACCTCAGCTTAGAAGATATTTTAGCTTGACAGACCTAGTAGGCTAGAGCTTCCTAAGGCATTTTGTGATTGTTTTAGCTTTGAACCATTTTCCTAACCCAATACCATAAAATATGACATCGATTACGTTCCTATTCCCGGAAGGGCTAAATCATAACACCAACAATGACGTATTTTTAATATCCCGATGGAATTGTTTTACTAAGTGACAGCAATAAAGAGCCAATGTACCTTTTCATTGTGCCACATTGTTTTGTCTAATAAAAACTATAAATATCTAATTAGAGAATGCTCCGAGAAACCCACAGTTTGAGTTGTATTTGTCTTACGTGGAATAGGTTTGTTCTAGATTTCGGCTCTTAAGTCTTTCCTGCGTTTCTGCTGGTTGTGTATTAATCAGTTGACTAATCTTTCAGTTATACGGATGAGTAGTGTTGCGTATTATACATCGTTTTTGTTTGACTAAAAAAGATCGTGAAGTTAAATTCTATTGGAAGTGAAATTATGCTGAAAGCAACTAACAGTCCAGAACATATTCATCAACGTTTGTATTATTAATCTAAAATTTTGTGTATTTTACATATTGCATTTCTTTATGGTATAAAAATCCTTTTGCATTGCGTTTCAATATGAGATAATAGTTTGCATTCCAAAAATATTAAGGGATACAGAGTATTACACCCTTATTTCCTTTGCACCCTTCCAATCCTATTCCAGGGGGCCTGGAGATTGTGACATTAAAGTCTTTTTGAAGCTAAACTGGGGCTTCACTTGAACCTTTTACCTTTACACACTTATGGAGATTGTCACTATGGATCTGATCATCGTGTTCCTGGCTGGGAAAATGTGTTTTTTTGTGCCGTATTTGGACATAAATGCCACCGTGAGTCAGCTAAAAGTACCGATTCAGACATGCGAGGGGATTCCGGCTGCCTGTGCAGAACGTTCAGACCCGACCGGCGAGTCCAAAACTGGCAGAGTGCGCTGTGCGTTCAGGATGTACAGCCTTACTGTACATTTTCTGGGGAGACAATGAACAGGGGAAGCCCGCCTTGCTCCCGTAAAGAGTGTGTGGTGGGTACGTGTCTGCAATGCAATCTAACCGCTAAGCAAGTTACTTTCCATTCAAATCACATCTCTGTTATTCTTGTTTTTATTGTTCAGAAGTCTTTCTGACTCAAAACTTAGTCATTCCCATTCACCCCCCCGGGACAATCCTGTGAAACTCTTCATTTCTACCCGGTGTTACATCAGCCTAACTTGAGAGCACCCCCACCCTAAAGGACATTTTTTTCCAAAAACATTTTCCAGCAGCCGCCGTTATTTATGATACAGTGACGGGTTCCCCTAAAGCTTAACAGGGTAACCGCTTAGCATAACTAAAATTGTCCAAGCCGAACGGGTCTCACAGTGTGCAAAATAATCAGGACGTGATGGATTTCCTGTCAGGCTTTCAAAACAAATCCCCACCCCCCTCCAGCTGCTGAATTTTATCACTCATTCCACCCCTATTAGTTTCTACACTCTTAATAAAGTATCAGTCTCAGCTGTACTTTAAAAGGACAATGACCCATTAAAGGGCAGATGTTCCTCACCTCTTTTCTCTTCTCCATGTTGATCTAGGTGTTAAAATCTTTACAAAACGTATCTGCAGACTCAATTCAAACTGTTATACGAGGTGTAATACAATGTGGCCTAATGTTTCAGGAAAATAGCTGGCATTTAGTGAAGGTTTTTCTATTGGCCAGATTAACCTCCTACAGCATGTTGTATGTATCGATTAGCCAATGGCCTGACATGGGCTGCTCTTGCTACTATTCCAACAGGAAATACAAAATTTAAAAAGTGTTTGTCTGTCAGTGACATTTATTTTGAAAACTGAAATGACTAGAATACCAACGATTTACTTTGGAATCTTGATTTATCTTATCAGGATCATAATGGGAGAATATAATGCTCCATCTTCATCATTTCAGCAATGGCCAGAGGCTGATGTTTGTGATTTTCCATCCATCCATCCATCCATCCATAGTATAATCATTCTTCCAAATTAGGGTAGCTATTTGTTGTGATTTTCAAATGCTCAATTTTATACCTCCTATATGCAGTAGCCCTTCACTGGATTAATGATAAATGTGTGTATATTCGGGGGTGGGGTGTGGCCCAGTGGGTCACTGGTTAAAACCTGCCCTCAGCCAAACATATCACAAACATATCAGTCACATATCTCTGTATCCCTGAGCAAGGCCCTTAAACCCCAGCTCCCCAGACACTACAAGGTGGCTGCCCCTCAGCTTTGACCCCCAAGCTTCCTCTCCTGCATTATGTGTGTCTGATGGAGAACAAGATGGGGTAAAGCAAAAATAGAATTCCCCCCACTGGAATGAATGAAGTATCTCTATTCTACTACTATCTTAATCTAGGTTTCAGTGTTTCCTATAGGGGGCGACAGTGAGTGTAAGGGTGAGTGCATGTCCTGCCTCCTGCCCCTTGTATTCTGGCATAGGCTCAGTGTCACTCTGTACTGGCTGAGAAGTTGAACGATAGATGTTAGAAAATGATACTGCTTTATATTGCCACTCTACTCTTAGTCAACAAGTTTCAAGATCAATACACATATCTTAAACCACCTATTTTGATAATGGTCCAATGGCAGTATTTCTAATAACCCTGCTATTTCTATAACCCCAAATCATGTTTGATGAGAACAAAATTGTGTTTTTCCATTTGAACTTTCCTGCATATGTTTCTTCTTTATACCGGTGGCTCCGTGTTGTTAAATATAGTTCATTAGCTTACAATTTCGACTATAATGAAACTGTCAGTCTGCACGAGTGAAGCGTCATTCCCAGATTAATAGACTGTCTCACGTGTGCGCTGGGGGGGGGGGTGCAACGACATCGGTCAGGTTTCTGTGATTTATGTTGCCATGGAGATGGAACACTAGGATTTATTGTCATCAGATAATTCAATTAATGAAGCCCGATTGGCCTTGAACTATCTGTATTGGTTTTGCTGTTAGTATTATTAATTAGTATCAGTACAGATATACTGTACAGCCAAACGGGAGAAAGAAGGGAAGATGAGGATGAGGTGTTTTAAGGTCAGCATATTTACATCCCTCCCTCTTTGCCTCTTTTTATGTTTTGTTACAGATATTCAATGATCATTTCATAAAGTCACTTCGGTTTACATTAAACAACAATTTCTAAATCACTCACCTATACATTTTGTATAATACTAGTATTTTCCTGTTATAGGATCCAATGTATTTGCAGCAGTAGATGTAATGTAAATGTATATTCTCATGTAAATACGGGAGTATTAAATAACTCGGACAGTCATGAAAGAACGACCCTGAAGGGCTGGGAAGTCTTAGAGAAACAGTCTTGGGGATGTAAGGACAGCGACAGCTGTCTGTGGTTTGGGGAGAGCCGCACGTGTGCTAAAAAAGAGTTGGGCGCTGGGGGCTATGAAAAGCCTCGACTTTATTTGGCGGCGATAACACGCAGCGTGTCCAGGACCGGAGGTTCCTCTGTCATTTCGGGTCTTTCCCTTTCACTTTTCCCCCCCGACTACTGCGGCGAGGGCCACGCGACAGGCAAAAAAGTGACCCTTCTGTGGGGAAACTTTCCACTTTCCATGAGCCGCAGTCAGGAAGCGTGTAGACCTTCGCTCTGGACAGCGGGATCACACTGGTGTTATCACGGCTAAATTTGCATCATGGGAGCAGAACTCCTTATATAGAATTGAAAGTACACACTAAAAATAGTGTAGAACTACGCCAAGTCTGCGTCGTATTTTATTCAGAAGCGAAGGATATATTGAAAACACAAAACGGTAAGCAGCATTTTTGTTTAATTTGGGAAGTGAAGCGGGGTCTTGCTTTTGGTGACATAATCTGTGTTGAGGTGTGGCGTGGGTGTATCCTGTCAAATAAGAAGGGAGGGGGGATTTTACATGTACTTTTGTGCGACAATGTCACCATACAGAATGGTTAATCTGTGATAGTTGTTTAGGTTGTGATGGAGTCTCGTTTAATCATGAACTGCCCATGTTGTGTTTCAATTTGCAATATTTCCACTTTTAGATTGGGATACGGAAGTCACTGCTTAAAATTTAATTTAGAATTATCAGCCTGTCTCAGCTACTGACACTGAGTTTGGTTTTATTTAGCAAATAAATAAAAACGTGCATATAAATATATGCATAGTTTTAGTTATATATATATACCCATTTGCAGTATGGGTATATATACGCAAATTTCTAATAATATACCTCCCATTTGCCTTATGTGAGCATTACCACCGGCGCCCCCCCTTTTGTGGCAAATGTAAATTGGCAAGTCGGCGCCTCCTCACAAGCTGGCGCCCTAGGCGGCCGCCTATAAAATTGACCCGGCTCTGCCCATTTGTAGCTTGTGTATTCCGGCTTTAAAAAGTATCGACCCGCTAGGCCTAATATGCAACGCTCTCTTCATTTTATGTAAAATTCAGACGCGACATCTTCGGTTTTGAATTATAGAGGCGCTCTCTGTGAATTATTCTCTTGGATAAAGTCTTCAAGAGCTGTCTGCAAATGCTCCGGAATTGGTAGCGGCATTTTAAACGTGGACTCTCCTGCTATGAATATATGCATCATATAAGCTGGGATGTGTGAGATGGGATGTTTGTTTGCTTGGCGACAGCAGCAAGTCTGTCTTTGCGTTTCTAAGGAGCCGTTCGAGTGTTTTGTTGCGAAGAGCGAGGCCTCGTTTCTCAGAACCGGCGCCAATCAGGAAACCCATTAGGTAATTTCGGTTTCAGTTGTTTTATACAGGGGCGGGTTTGTTGTTTCTGGTGGCTCACTCAAAAAGTCACTTTGCCCCCCCCCGCCCCTCTTCGGATGTTTCAAAGACTAAATAATTAGCGAGTGAGTCAGAAGATCGCAGCCAGGTAGCTGGTTAGCATAACATGCTGCGTCAGCGTCTACTAAATAAGGGACATGTTTATTTAATATTTAGCGTAGTGACCGTTTGTCCATACAAACAGTGGGTGGATGCTGTTGCCACTTCAGGGTGAATAGTGAACGCAAGGCCTTCGCTAGATAACATTCGGGTACAAAAATGAGGAAAACCAAGGCTGAAATCACAAGCCTGCATACGGGCAGCATTTCCTCTGGGGTGCATCCCTGTTGCGTTATAGGCCGCTGTGCGTGTGCCGAATGCGGGATGCACTGGAGCGTCATGCAGCCCCGAAGGCTTAAGAACTTGCCCCTGCAATGGATGGTACTGCTGTTAGACATGAGTGGCTCCCACAGACTCACACGACTTTCGTTTTGGTTGTTTTGTTCTTCTGCCAGACGGATGCAGGGATCAACAGTTGGTAGAATTACTGTGTCAGGGGCATTTATATGACTTTTTCCCCCCAGTCTTTTCAGCAATGCTATACCAAAGGCTGATCTTTGTGATTTTTCCATCCATCCATCCATGTTGTAAACTTCCAAATTAGGGTAACCATTCATTGTGATTTTCAAATTTTCAATTTGGGCAGGAATAAGAAGGACCCTAAGTCATACAGTGGGGGCCAATCGTATCATTAGCCAATGATATGTTTTGAATTGGTGAGTGACAGGGAGGGGGCATTCTGGGAGCCAATCAGCTTTCAGTTGGGGTCAGTGTCCCTCTGACCCCGCCCCCGTATACGGCCCTGGTGGTCAGGTAGGTGACCACAGTAAGTAGGTCACCAAACCCAGTGTAGTCACACCCAGCAAGTCATTTCAGCCGAACACAAGGGTGACGGGAAAATTAAGAGCCGCTCCAGTTCACATGTTTAAAACAGCCTGGAACACAACAAAAAAATACAATAATAAAAAATGAAACGCCGTAGTACTTATGAATATGATATGTGAGCTGCTCACCTATGATGTTTCAGCGGGTGGGGCCGAATCCTGTTACCCAGACGGAGCGAGACTTTAAACGAAGCGACGGCATTAATGTGATTTATTACTTTATCCCTAAGCACCGAGCCCAGCTAGAGCCAAAAACTGTGAGCGAAATGTAATTTCCTTGGATCGGGAAGGACTTCCTACACAGGGCTGACGCGTCGCCTCAGATTTACGCCGCTGAGCGCCAACATGCATGCTAATCGGGTGGATTGCATGGGATTCTCCTTTTGAAAATGTAAAAGGTACGTAGGCAACAAACGCATCTGTTCCAGGAATCCCTCTACTAGCCTACACCACTCCATGTTCCCTGAATGCTCTTAGTGTTTAACTTTCTGCTGGTTTGAATAATAGTCTTTTTAGCTTCTGGCTTTCTTTAGAAGTCGCTGTACACTCGTACCTGGGCATTCACTGGAAGCTCAGTCTAGCTCCACTTATGTCTAGTCGACTGCTTGACAGCATGTATGTTTGCAATGTGCTGTTTGCTTCACTTGTACGTCGCTTTGGACAAAAGTTGCTGCTAAATGAAATATATGTGAGTGTAAATATACTTTCTATCTATATTGGAAAGCGAGATCTTTCTGTGCAAAATTGGCAGTCGATGAAAAATCTTTCACGGAAACCTGTCTTCTGTGAAATACGACCGATACAAGATCAAGGCTGAAAATCTGTGGCTTTGGGTGGTAGGCAGTGGTCAAGGACATGGACTCGTAACCCAGAAAGGGCATCGGCGTAAATCCCAGGGGGGGCTCCCTGCAGCTCTGCTCTCGAGCAGAGCACGTAACTTGAATCGCCTCTTTATAACATCCGGTCGCGCGCTCAGCTTTATCTCGCGGTGAAGCGGGGAAATGTCAGCTCCTTGGTGGAGCCGCGTGCGATCCCGAGCTGGAGAGCGGATCCCGACAGGCTGAGGCTGTCCCTCAGAAGGGGGGGGGTGCAGCTGGATGCGCCATGGCGCGGGGGGGGGGGGGGGGGGGTG
>JAODJU010000063.1:1547061-1562724 GCA_026776725.1 Gnathonemus echidnorhynchus
CTCGTGCCCGTTGCTTCCGGGATAGGCTCCGGACCCCCCGCGACCCAGTGGGATAAGCGGCTTGGAAAATGGATGGAATTTTACCTCATGTTATATTATTATTTTACATTATAAAGAAAACTTAGAGATTCAGGTAATTCTGTTAAAGTGTGGGACTGGGACACCAGTGCTGACTCTCGGTGGTCACTGGGCTGAGCGAGGTACGTGTGACCGCACCGCGAGCCGGAACTCTCTAGGTCTGGTGAGCTTCCTGTCTCGGCTGAGTCTCCACGCTCGCTTTGCTTCTGTCTGGAGTCCCGTTTTAGGGCCTGGGGGGTGTTTCAGGCCTCTTCTTTGTCCTCCACCCGTCCAGCTGGCCGCCCCGAGTCTAACCGCTTACCTATTTCCTGCGGCATTCCGTCCGGCGGACTTAGGGAGAGTCGGATGGGAAACTTGGCATCGTGGACGGACAATACGGTTCTGGACGTCCTTCCTTTGTCCTTTTCCGTCATTTTTGGAAGTAAATAACCCATTGAGGGACAGAAATTATCGTTTTTACTCCTGGCATTTCTGACAAATGACCTCACACGGTGCCTGGGTGGGGATTGGTGGGGTCTGGACTCGTAAACCCACCCCCCCCACACACACACACAGAAATCAGGTAATATGCATGAGAGCACTGACATCTCACAGCCTGCCTAAGCAGGGAAACTGCTGTCGTCCTGACGCGCTGACCACAGAACCGCAGTCAGTTCTGGAATCTGAGAGAAGGAGCACCCCACTCCAATTAGCTGGAGGTACATCACCACGGCAACCGCCTGGATGAACTTCCCAACGACCTGGCTCACACATCTGAGACTGTTTATAGCTCATCTCTTCCAGGGGCGTATACAGGGGCGGGGCCAAAGGAGCACTGGCCCCAGGTCAAAGCCAATTGGCCACCGGAGTGCCCCCTCCCCTGTCACTCACTGATTCAAAACACGTCATTGGCTAATGATAAGGTTGGCCTCTCTGAAAAAATTATGGCCCTTCTGCTCCCCCCCTTTAAAAAAGCCTAGAAATACTAGAAAGATTCCTGTTCTACTCATTGGTGTTTAGAAACCCACCTGTTCTATGTTGTTTAGTAGTTAGTTTCAAGTGCTGAAGACCAAAAGACTGCGGCTTCTAGCTAAGATGCCGAATTGCATCCAATAATCATAAACCATAACACATTACAGGCCAAATCAAAGTTACATAAACTGTTTTGGATAGAAATAATACAGAATAAATGGATAATCCATTCATCCTCTTTTAACTGTTTACCCCTGTCAGCATCGGGGGGGGGGGGGGGGGGGGGGGGGGCGCTGAAGTCTGTCCCAGGGCAGGAGGCTGGGGTACACCCTAGATGGGGTGCCAGTCCAAGGCAGGGCAAACAACGCACACTCACAGTGAAGCTCTATGGGAAATTTAGAGACACCAATTAGCTTAACTGGAAGCTCTTTGAACTGCCAGAGGAAAGTGGGACACCTGGAGGAGACGGGGGGAGGAATAAAAGAATAAAACCATTTATACGCCATTACCAGTAACTCTTCCTGTGCTCCTCCAGTGAAAAGAATTGGAAATGATGTTAAATTTCCAGCTCCATCCATTTTTCTCTGTAGTTTTAGGCAGATCTTCACACACGAGGATAAGGACGAACACGAAGCCCCTTTGCTTTAATAATCAGAAGCACTTATATTAATGAAAATTTTGACGTAGCTGCACAGATTCGGCTTTGCAAAGTGCATTGTCGTGCTTCGTCAAGGCAAATTAAAGGTGACCCCTTTGTCCCTAACGTCTTTACCGTCATATTATGTGACTCTTTGTCTTCCTTGACGTCACATTTTCCTGGACGGGGACTTCGGAAGCCACTGGAGTCAGGTCTCCGGAGTGAGACTGTCTGCTGAGGTATGGTGGATTCTTTGAAGGATGAAGATGGACCTCACAGGGGAGAAGAGAACCATGATGAATTAGAGTACTGTGCTGTATCTGTTCATCCATTCTTGCAGAGATAACACGTGCGTTTTGCTTCAGGTCGTTCACAGGGAATTCTGCTCTGGGCTGAAGACCTCGTTTGGGAATTTTCTGGAAATGGAGTCAAATATGCGGGTGAACTTGCGCTATAATATTTTATTTATTTATCCGCTTGGTGGCTGCAGGAGAGAGCACTCCTCCTCTCTCAATCCATGCCCTAGAGCAGGGCTAGCAACCCTGATCCTGGACTGCTGGTATCCGGCAGGTTTTGTATCCTACCTAGACTCTGATGAACCACACCTGATCTCGGGCAGATACTGAGTCATCAGGTAGGATAGAAAACCTGCCGGATACCAGCAGTCCTGGATCAGGGCTGCCTATCCCTGTCCTAGAGCCTCCACACAAAAGGGCTAAAACCCTACTTGCTGAGAGGGTACAGAACTATTGACCGTCATCAAAAGCTTGAACTGGTGGACCTAACTGAAAACCTGCACCTTAGCAACATAGCAAGAGAGTCATTTCAGGATTTTGTTTCAACCAACCAGATGAGCATAAAGAGTCACAGTCACAGAGTACTCATCTGGTTGCTTGAAACAAAATCCTGGTTTGGATTTTTGCTTTCTGGACCTGAAATGTTTGCCTCTGCATAGCGAGCATGGCAGTCAAAGATGTGGTGTAGGATTTATTGTGAGTCACATACAGGAATAGTTATACAAGGCCAGTTGAGTAGAAAAACACATACGTGGAGTATTCCACTGGTCGGTTGACATAAAATCTTGATCTGGATTTGTACTTTCTGAACTTGAACTTTCCACTTCTGCAACGTATGCAGTAAATTTAGTCAATTTAACTAGAGTGGAACTGCAGGTATCCCAGCAGCTAAGAGTCTGATCTTGTTTTCTGAAGTTAACTGATTTGAAGTCCCAGAGGAACCTTGCAGAACTCCCCCCTAAGTGATCCGGTCCATTAAATTTCCTTTTGAATAAATGAGTAACGTTACGTATTGGTTTAGATAAATCAGTCAGGGAAGCAGATGAATGTAAAGATTATACTGCAGAGATGCCAGAAGTGAACATCTGAATGAAACATTATCGCATTAATGGGTTACTTTGGATTTAGCGATTAGCTACCGAAGAGTGTGAATATTTCCGGAAAGTTCACGCATCTCTTATATGGCTTGAAGGTGAGCCGTCAGGAACCAAAGAACCCAGACATCCTAGTCTGTCGTTTCTCCGTTCCTTGAATTTTTTTTCGCCGTCTTACCACACTGTTGGGGGTAGAGGAGATCAGTCCAGAGGGAGATTAATAAATCGAGCGATTCCAACCAAAGTCATCTGCCAGAGTCTCCAGACAAGATGAACCTATGTTTATATGCTGGGTCAATCATTTTTTTTCTTGTCCTTTGTCTGACAACTGGTAGTTATGAGGGTAGATGATTGTTTTGGATTGCGAGCACCTTGTCGGTCACCTTGTGGTGCCATTTGTCATCGAGCCGGAGCTCACTTTGAAGTAGATATGAGGAGACACCTCTGGATGGGTAACAGGATGCTTAACAAACAGGCCCTGTAATTGAAAAGTTTGGGATTGAATCCTGGAATTGCTTCGGGCTTCATGGTTGAGAAAGTTACCCGACTCCAAATTAGTTCAGCGAAATGCCAAGCTAAATTGAATACGTAGTCTAGTCTGGAATATTAGAGTCTGGAGATTCATGCATAAGTTTTAAGTGCATTAAAAGGGTTAGGCAGCTTTCGGGCTTCTTAAGTGTTCACGGTGTGGGTGGTTAATGTATCTGCATAATTCAGTGTCACCATGAATGTGTCCCCCAAGTTCTACCATAACAGGCTAATAACACCCTCCAACAAGGAATCGGAATTCTGGACAAGTGCTTACAGCTGGGAATTTGCACTAGTCCCAAAGAGGTTTAATTACGTCCATAAAACGGCTATTCATTTAGGATTTGAACTGTATCTTTCACATACTGTGGGCAGCTGGATAGGCAGTGGTCTGTAATCATCACATTGACCTTCTCTCCAGTCCTCAGAGGCGAAAACCTACACTTGTATATCGACGTCAGTGCAGAGCATAGTAGCTACAAGGGTAAGCGGCCCCTTTTGTTCTGTTGCTCTTGAATGTTGCTCTTGAAAAGCCCGGTAGCGACCAAGAGATCTTTTTAGTTCCAATTTTAGCATGTCATAGAACATGGGCCTATCTATAGGTCTTAAGAATTGAGCTATGACTATTTGAACTTCTTGAACAGATGATTACATTGTTACTATTTTGTTTTTGCGTATCCCATCATGCACTTCTTTTTTTAAGGCACAAAATATACAGGTGAGAGCAAAGCTTGGGGTCAGTGCACAGTCTCCGTAATTTATCCAGTTCCCTGTAGCCTTTTGGAGGGGGGAGGGGGTTAAGGGCCTATTTCTAGGGCCCAACAAAGATGTGAGGACGAGATTTGAACCAGAATCTTTCCAATCAGCAGCCTAACCCACTGAGCCACACACCATCACCATGATGAAATGAATAAGTTCTTAGTCAGTCAAGCTTCTGTTTTTTTTGTTTTAAGTGGGAGACAATAATTATATTATCCAAATCAAAGCCTGGTTTTCTCGATAGTATCCTATCTGAGGTAGTGTCTCATAGTGTGCTGGACTAGGAGGGAGATCTATTGTAATGTCATTGACTGCGTTTGTACCACTAAAAGGTGCTGACAAGCAGCTCCTGCTCCTCTGGCCCTCGGCCAACAGGCTTCTCAGAATTTTCTCTGCTAATATGCCTGGTGGTATCTCAGACTCCGGCTCCAGTCTGGTAGAACTCCAGTCCAGGTTTTCAAAGTCACATTTAGCCACTTTATTTTTTATGACAAACGAACCCAGCTGGCCGCCGGCAGCGAAGTGGGCCTGGCGGGAGGACGTCCCGTAAGAGGACCAAAGTGACCGGCACCTGGACCTTATCTGACGTGGCGTGATGTTGGGTGTCACCTTTGACGCACGACTGAAGCGGGGAGTTTCGCCGGACGAGGTGACGGGCAGCGGCCCGAAAATTGGACACCTGCGTCCGCCGGCAGGGAGGACAGATGTGACAGATCGCAGCAGCTAATGACTTTCAGGGGTAGAAAAGGCTTTTAAAGAATGTACTCTGTCATTTTAGAGGGCAGCTGCTTGTAGCTGAGGATAATGTACACGTCATCCAGTTTGATTGTAAAAATTATGAAAATAATGTATCTATGTGCTTATTAACTGTTTATCACAGTTTATGCCTTAACATACATGGCATTTATCGTCTCTCTGCACCCTGCTGGATGTGACCCTTACTTACATTAATCCATCCATACTCCATAACTGCTGGGGTCACTGGAGTCCCTTGCAGGCACAGCGCAGGAAAGACCACTGGAATGTGAGCACAGTTAATTTCAGGGAATTTCATTATGACACGTCACCTGAGCACGTGGTTTTAGGGAAGGAGCTGGAGGAATCACACACCACGAGGGGGAACATGCACCCCCACCCCATACACCCACACACACACACACACACACGCAAACTCACAGGCCAGGTGGTGTAAGGCCCCAGTGCTGTCCAATCAGCCACAGTGCCAACCTGCGTTAATTAAAACTTCATAAAACGAGATTAAATCCACATCATGCTCCCGCTGCTGCACATGCTTCTGGCTAATACCTGCCAAACCGGGATCCTTCTGTGTCGTTACCCACAAAACTCAGTGGCGCCATCCGCTGGCTATTGCACCAGACCCCACGGCCCCGCTGACCATTTTCTCCAATTTTTACTTCTTACTGGAAGGACAGGGAAACCACGGGAAAGTTATTTAGCCGTATCTCCTAATCTGCTCCGTTAGTCATTATGCCAAACATGACGAATGGGAACATCATTCCGAGATTAAATTTGATTTATAGACAGTTCATGTATAAGGTGATGAAGCTATTTTTGATGCTCATCTTAAGATATGATGAACTGAAAAAAAATGTATTTCCTCGGGGATGATCTAATCTAGTTCATCAAATCTACAACTATAGAAGATACATAAATAAAGTAGATATTTTTTTAATAACTTGAGAAGAAACATTGCAAATGCACTTTTCAAATAAAACCCCAAGAAAATCTTTAGTTTACAGACATAAATATATTTGAGCTAAATAGCCATGACCAGCGAGTAAGGGAGAGACTTCGACATCTGCTACCTGCTCTGGATATCAGCTCGTTCTGTGTAGATCTATGGTTCTGTGCATTGTGATTATTGCTTTGCGAACGTGCAGGGAAAAAAAAATGCTGATTCTGCAGACTCCTGAAATGCATTCGGCTGTGCAAAAGGGGCTTTTCACACGTACTGTGGTTACTGTACCTGTGAGCTCCATTTGTTGTGCATGCCTTTATGGGGTTTACTGCAGTGTGCCAACAGGATGCTTTACTGCCGGAATAACCATTAACTGCCTAATGATGGGCAGTTAATATACGGTCAGTTCCAGAACATGGTAGAATGTCACTCGACAGCGTTATTTACCGTAATGGTGTGTTTGCGGTACCCCAGCCAGTGATGAAGGAATCATGAATATGATTGTGTGAATGGGCCGATTTTATATATATTATTCTTCCCCTATGGTTTATTAATATTATTTTCTGGATTCTGCCCGAGATCCTGAAAAGGCTTTTCAGTAACGTGGGAGCCAAGGACTGGAAATGATGATGATGTTGATGATGATGACAATTACAGTTCACATTTTTCACAGTGAGCCACTTGAGAATATTTCGGAAGAACAGCGTTACATCACGGAGTCGGAGCGAGCCACGTACCCTAAACGTCTACGCTTCCGGAATGTTCCATAATGATCAAAGTCATTACTCCCCGCTTTATCTGCTGACAAACTCATCTTACTTCACTTCCTTTTTTTTACATTCCAGAATCATTACATCGAAATTCTACTTTTCATGTTTTACATTCACCAAGGAGCCAGTTCAATGTTTCTATTAATAAATGCAGATGAACATAAGATGTAAAAAAACTGAATTCAAGAGAAAAAAATACTATAAACATCTCAAGATGTTTATGCTTCGATTTTTGAAATTCCATTGAGAAAAGAAGAGCCCTACCTTATGTGTGTAAATTGCAGAGGAATTTATCTTGGCATGCCAAGAGAATATACTGAAATATACACACAAGGTGCAACTTTGTCTTAAAGGGATCTTCACTATTAAAGAAAGCTCACAGAATGAGAATCGGAATCTCAGCCACATGCCTGAGGACATTTTCCTTGCCACGGTTTGCTGCAGTTGCAGACACCATGACAACAGACAACTAACAATTAGGGTATAAAACAGATAGAGATTAAATACAAGACATGAGATACACAACAGAGAGGCATAAATGCAAGACATATGATCAATACAACAGTCTGTGCAAATTCAAGCAGTATAATGCAGAAATTTGACAGGAACAACACAGGCAATATACGTATAGTACACAGCATACATCACGTGCAGCGTGCAATTATAATGTGTCGAGGCAAATGTAAACATTTAAAAATGTGAAATGTTTTCAATGTGCGGCCAGAGACGGACATTTCAGGTCCAGAAAGCTGAAATCCAGACCAGGATTTTGTTTCAACCAACCAGTTCAGCATAAGGAGTCACAGTCATAGAGTTCTCAATTGGCTGGTTGAAACAAAATCCTGGTTTGGATTTACTTTCTGGACCTGAAATGTCTGCCTCTGTGTTGTGCAGGGTGGCATGGTGGTGCAGTGGTTAGCACTGTTACCTCACACCTTTGGGACCTGGATTCAAGTCTCCACCAGGGTTTCATGTGTGTGGAGTTTGCATGTTCTCCCTGTGTTGTTGTGGGATTTCCTCCAGTACTCTGGTACCCCCCCCAAACTTCAAAAACATAACGAAGGCTGATTGGAGCTGTCAAATTGCCCATAGGTGTGAGAGTGAATGGTGTGTGAGTGAATGGTGTGTGAGTAAATGGTGTGTGAGTAAATGGTGTGTGAGTGTCCCCCTGCAATGGGTTGGCTCCCCATCCTAGGCTGTTCTCTGACTTGTGCCCATAGGCTCCGGATCCCACGTGACCCTGCGGAGGACAAGCAGTTTCAGAAAATGGATGGATGGATGTTCACTGTACAGTTCTGTCCTATCCAACTGTTAGGTATCTTCAGGTATCACCTACTGCAGTGTTTCCCAACTCAGTCCTCGGGGAACCCTGGACAGTCCATGTTTTTGCTTCCTCTCAGCTCCCAGCGCACATGTACCAGGCATTCGGTGTTCCTGATTGGCTGGGAGGGAGCAAAAACGTGGAGTGTCCATGGTTCCCCGAGGACTGGGTTGGGAAACACTGACCTACTGTATCAAGAACACTGTGCACTTTGGTCAAAGTTCTTTCCAAAGGAACTAAGCTCTAACTTAAATTTGTCTGCTGCCAATGTCATGCTGTCACCCTTCACGGAATAAACCATTATTTTGCTCCTAAAGAGACATTCAATTCATTTTTTTTTTCCTCTCACACAAATAATATCCCCATACTTCACATCTAGCCGAATGTTAGTATTCGGCAGCATATAAAATATCACATTCAATTATTTCTCATTTATAATTTAAATATCTAACTGAAATGGGATCTGAAGCCTCGGATGGGGTTGCCGGGAGGTCTGCAAATAGGTTTATTAACTTTCCCCATGCCAGGCAAATCTCACACATGATAAACATTTACTCTTGTTAATACTGTAAATAGATAAAATTACATTCATGTTTCAATGCTGTTAATTTGTTAGCGTTTTAGCATATAGCTGCTTTTATTCTGTATTCTCAAAGCATCAATGGACTGGCTGTATTTCAACCCAATTCAAACATTTATATTGTGTATTCTGAAGTCTAGCAGGCCAGAAGCAATTTTTCCATTATAAATACACTCTCTCGCTTTCTTCTTTTAATGTTAAAATTGGGGCAGTTGTTTTTAGATTTTTTTTCCCCTCTAGAGAAATGTATGTGATTGGTAAATATATACTGTACCAACACATGGTGATCCACAGTCTGGTCTCAGAGAAAATCATAGCATACATGTAGCATAACATGTCATTTGCTATTTGCTGTTAGAGAGGTACTTTTAAGACATTTTCCATTCACTGCATGCCGCTTCTTTGCAAAGTTCAATCCAGTCTGTGGACGCAAGACAATTTCAGCGCCTCTTAGCTCTGCACTCCTTTTCCATCCCATTACTCTGGGTAATAAAAGCGGACTGTTTTTTGATTGAACAGGGACATACTGGAAATTAAAAATAGGAGGGATCTTAACAATTTGAGTTCACCCTGAAACAAGGCCTCCCTCTGTCGAATTTTAATGTCCTTACCTAATGACCGCGATAATTTAAAAGTGCGCTTCTCTGGCTGCAAGCTGCCGGATTTGATTGTGGCGTAACGCTGCGTGGTGGTGCCTCCTGGCCGCCAACAGAACGAAGCGCCCCAGCTCACGTCAGGGAAGGAGCTGCCGCTGATTGTGACAAAAGTTAGATGGAGGTTGTGCCAGTGAAACTTTTACGTGACATAGGCAGCTGCCTAGGGCGCCGTCTCCTGAGGGGGGCGCCATCCTAGCATGCTAGTTTCTCTTTGTCTCAGATAGGGGGCGCCAGCAGTGAAGGCTGTCTAGGAAGCTACATGTGTTTTCACTGGTACCTTACGAACAGGGGCGTAGGAACGAATATTTCATTTCGCTTTCATGCCCCCAGTAAACAGACCTTCAAACAGGCCAGCAAAAACATCGTGAATGAAGCTGAGATGTCCTTAAACTGACCTTGCAGAAACACACACGGAACAGAGCGATTTACTCGAACGCAAGCGGTGCGTTCAGTCTCTCGGGTGGTTGGACTTAAGCGACCTGGTAATGATGGAACAAATTAGGCATCAAAACATGGGGTGGGTGAGGTCATCAGGTGGCAGCAGTCAGGGGATGATGTAATCCCGCTTCCCAGGGGAGTCGAGCAGGCTGTGATTGACGGCTCATAGTTACCCCGTCCACCATGCTACTCCTCGCAGCCATGTGTCCAGATCATTCCGAGCGGAGGCCTTGACGGGCCCCCTTACCCTACCTCCTCCCATTGACACTGGAGTGTCTAATGGAGAGGACCAGCCAGTGACAGTCGTTGGTCCCAATTGGTGAAAAGATGCCCCGCAGGCCACAGTGCGGCAACCAACCCCAGCTAAAGTGACACATTTAGCCAGCGCACTGGGACCACTATTGGGTTTAAGGAAATAACAGTTGCAAAAGGCAGTGGAGAAATGCTGGACTCATCGATCTGTATTCGTGCAACGTTTAGCTGCTACACATCACATCTGAGAGTTAATGTCGTATTTCTGTGTCATAGCTTCTAAAAGGCTGGTGTTTCAGGTTTTAAATATCTTTGATGGACCCGTTAAGTCTTAGACAACAGTATAGATTTTTAAGTAATTCACTTCTGGGGTAAAAAAAGAACAATTGCATGTCTTTACATTTTTTTTTTTTATAAAATAATATCATTTTGTGTCCAAAAGCCCTTATAAAGCTTGACAATGAAGAATCAGGACAGGAAGAGATTTAATGCCTTTGAACTTTTAAGACGTTTTGGAATAACAAGAAAGATGAATGAGTAGGCTGCTGATCAAATCAAGCCTGAAATTTCCTTTGAAGCACAAATGACCACATTGTATTTTTGGGGGGGTGTGTTATGAGAAGACCCAATGCACTGGAAACATTTGCAGAAGTTGACCATAAAGGAGAAAGACTGGCTCATTACCATTCACTTGGAGTCCACATCTTCTAGACAGCACCTATTGATGGAAAGTGATCAGTCTAGTCGTAAACTAGTCGAAACTTTCATAGGTGGCATCCATGATGTTTTTAAGCCCATAGGTGATTCACTGGTTAACTTCGAGTGCCGAAATTTAGCGATTTTAGTATTTAGAGGTATTTTCCTTTCTGGTTGTTTCAAATTTCATTCAGCACTTACATGTCTTTTTATGTTTTCTGAATGTTTTTGTCCTGCCCCGATCGTCCGCTCCTTCCGTGTGCCACGCCCCCTCGTTAACCCTGTGTGGATTCCCCGTGTTTACCAGCTGTTCTTGATCGTTGTCATTTGTCCATTGTATTTAGACGGCGTTTCCGGTTGTTTCCCCAGTCCGGTCATCGTTATGTTAGCCCGTGTTTTACTTGCTTCGTTTATTAAACCCCGTGTTTGCCCCGATTCTTGGCTTCCTGCGCCCTTTCTGCGCTCCATGCGCCGGCAAGGCACGACAGTTCTGATGTTGCACTCCTGGTTATTCAATAGTCTTATTAGTTTCTTGCTTTGTTAGAAGATGTTGCGTAGCTCCTGGTCCAACGCTGCTGACACTCGTACCTGGACATTCATTGGAAGCCTAGTTGCACTTATGCCTGGTCAACTATTGGACAGCACCTTTGTTTGTAATCTGCTATTAGCCCCGATTGTACCTTGCTTTGCACAACAGCGTCTGCAGAATATATAAATATATAGGGATTTTGGGATCCCACCCAGGATAATCCCCTACCTCGTGCCCTAAGCATTCTGGGATAGGCTCCAGGTTCACCTCTGCCCCGCGTGGGATGTGCGGTTATGGAAAAAGTGGGTAAGTGGCTACTTGGGCAATATCAAATTAATTAAATTTGTGATCTGAACTGATCCATGACAATGACATGTGTTAAATCTGGACGAGATGGAAAATTACCCCCCCTCGCCCCTTTTTCATTTAGCCCCCTCCGCTACTCACACGATCATTATCTCATAGTGACATCGAACGCCATCACCTCCCGTCCGGCGAAATCCTCCAGTTGAGGGGTACTGTATGTTTAAGGCGAAATTAAGTAAGTGAATGGAGAGGAAAAATGGCATCCATGCCGGTGGGAGAGACTAGCTAATTTAATACACAGTCTCTCCATTATGTTCTCTCGGCCAGAGATAAGGAAGTTTTGTCTTTGGCGCAGAGACCAGAGAGTAACTAAATAATGCGACGACTTCTGTGGAAATTATCTGACCCCCTCTAGCCCCCTCCCGCTGCCCTGCTCCACACCAGCTGTGAATAAACAGCAACGCGATAAGGAAATTCTTAGTGCCGGCTCCCCGGCTTACCGGAGGACAAGCGGAGCCGTTCGCTTTGTGACAGTCCCTACGTGCCCGGGCATCGCTCGCACCCCGGCCGCGGGGAGCACAATCTCTCTCCTGTGCCCTCAATTTCATTCCCGGCGATAATTTTGTCTGAGGCAAAAGCAGAAAAATATGTGAACAGGGAACATTTTTTCCCCGCTATTGTATGCCGTATGACACTTTTTAACTGGTAAGGATTCTCCCACAATTCCAAGTTTTATTGTTACACTTTTTTTTTTTTTTTGGCGGAACACAGTGAAATTCTTAAGCCACAGTTGCAGGTTAGGGAATCGGGGGACAGGACAAGGTC
This sequence comes from Gnathonemus echidnorhynchus, assembly GCA_026776725.1. Taxonomy (NCBI): domain Eukaryota; kingdom Metazoa; phylum Chordata; class Actinopteri; order Osteoglossiformes; family Mormyridae; genus Gnathonemus; species Gnathonemus echidnorhynchus. The sequence goes on from JAODJU010000063.1 coordinate 1,559,477, forward strand.
GAGCGTCGCTAGAAATTCTGGGCACCCCTGACTCAACATTTTGGGCCCCTATAAAAGTACTCAGCCCTCTGAATCTGCTCATGACAAATAGCAGCGCAATACAAGACAAAACAGTGCAATATTTAAGGAATAAACAAATAAGTAATAAATACAGTACCTAGCAAATGTATTATGCAATCAAAGAACGGCATAATGACATCTTTAAATGATCTTCATGTTGGTGTAAAATTATGATATTATGTCTGTCAAAGTGTGTCAGTTTAGCCATTTCAAAACCAGCAACCATCAAAACGACTAAAGTACTTTTTGACTGGACCATTACCCCACATCTTTTGGGTAATCGATACCCGATCAAATTATCTGACTAATTAAGTTTATTAATTAATTGAATTGGTGGTGAAATTGAATGAATACATGGAATGACTGAGGTGCCCCTGAAGAGAGGTCTGGGAACCAAAGTGTTGTGGTTCTAGCCATCCAACAACATATCAGTGACTTTGTGTAACAGAAGAAATCCTTACCTGTTTTTATTGTGCTACTGTCAAATGGCATATGTTCTAATGTTTAATTGTGTTTTTGTTCTGAGCAAATATACGTATACTACCAGAAAAATAGTCTTAAACACATGTACAACAATAGGGAAATGCAATCATTAACAACAACAGTACAAGACACAGAGAAGGGCTATTTACAATTACCCGCGAGCATGCTGGGATATGCTGACCCCCGCCGGTACTACGCTACGCAGTATTCGCACACAGAGACACTCGCCACATAAGTGATTTCCGTCGCTGTACAATCAGCTTTCGGATCTGCTGTCCATTATCTATTCTGGCCCCGCTTCCATTTGTGAGTCTATGTACATATTTGTTTTTCACAGACCATTTCAGAGGGGATGCATTAAAGGTGAGGGACACTTCAAACTTCACATGCATCTTTCCCCAAGGCTAAAGCACATTTGGAATTTAAATTTAATTTTAATTTCATTTCAATTCCAAACAGTACAAGAAAAAACAATATGCAGAAACGTGGAAATCGTGACCAGTGTCATTATACACTGTGATTGGTTTACTTTGGCATTCATGTTTAAGTAAATTAATAGAAATATTATATCTAAACTGACATCTTTAATGTATGCACAATGTCTGTTGGCTGGTTAATTTGTTTGTTTGGCAGAGTAAAATTTCGGAGGGACTCCATATTGGTGTTTCATCGGCGCTGGTTCCTTGGCTGACATCTCTGCGGGGAAGGGAGAATTCGCGAGGAGTCCGGGTTAATCACGGCGGCGGAGGTCCGGGACCTCCCGCGGCCATCTGGAGACGCGGTCGGGGAGAGGGATTTTACATGCGATTAGCAGTGTAGGTCAGGCGCCCCGTAGCCCGTACCGGCTCGTAATTAATACGAGCAATTGCAGAGCGGGAGACGTTTTATACTGCGCTGACATAAGGATATCTCGCAGTGATATATGGGTATTGGCAGCCATACTGTAATACTTAAGATTTCAAACAAACCTTGACATCTGTGGAATAAAAGGCGACTGTTACGTGGGCCTGCTGTATGTGCTGTTAGCGCTTGCTAATTATTAATCAGTGGGTATATTCGACACTGTTATGGCAGTCACTTGCGGTGGTGCAGTGGTTAACAGTGCTGCCTCACACCTGTGGAACCTGGGTTGTAGTCTCTAGCGTGGCTCCATGTATGGAACGTTCGTGTTATCCTGATGTTGTGGTGTTTTCTCTGTGTACTCTGGTTTCCCCCTATAGTAGGCTGATGGGAGTTACCGAATTGCTGGTTCTGTAGGTGTGTGTGCCCTGTGATGGGTTGGTGCCCCAGCCTGGGTTGTTCCCAGCCTCTGGGATAATCCCAGAACCCCCCCTGACCTTAAATAGGGCAAGTGTTTTCAGAAAATGGATGCAGGACAGTCATTCATTTCCAGCCTGCTCCCCCTCCTCCTTAACTTCACATGTTCACACATTGGACATCATCTAGCAAAACGCCACAGACAGTTATATACTTCCGCTGTGAGCTCTGTAGGGTCACACAGCACCTGAACTCATCTCCACCACCACCATGAAAACTGGTCCACCAGCAATATTTCAATAATGATGTTGGCCTACCAGCACCGAAATACGACATATGCTGAGATAATCAGCAGGTGTTATGCAGGTATCCAGCTATGCTGGTCCATTCTGGTTTTTTTTCCAGTGGAGGAGATTTATGCATAAATGTACCTGTTTAAATTTGGAGAAATCTGATTGGATAACAGTGGCCAATCAGGAAGCAGGAAGTTTTAGTTACATTTAAGTGAAGTTTGGAAATCCACTTGGGAGGCTGAAAAAAATGGTTCGATAATGGATCTGCCCGCATCCTTTGCTAATTATTTAGAAGACACTCCATCCACATTTAAGTGGACATACAACTTACACGAGATTTGCACTTTAATATTTCCATAATAGAAAGTACAACTTTCGGCAATGAATTATGTTATGACAATAGTACAATTTGATAAGACTGGTAACCATGGTAACCTTCCCATAAATGACCATGTTGCATATAATGCTTGCAAACTCCTCTCCTTCCGTAATCCCTCTGCCTGCACCTTTTCTAAATAATGGCAGTGAATGTTTCTGCCGTCTATAGAACCCCCATCTTCTCCCCATCGCGGATATCCGTAAACTTCTGGAGGAGACTCCAGAACTCAGTTAAGGGTGCAATTCAATCCCACAATCCTTTGAGCCCTGCAATGTTTTCACCCCTGAAAATGGTCATACTTCTCGTTTGCTGCAGTTTCATAAAGAAACACTTTGTTCTTTGGAAACCATTTGTATCTGTTCAAGCGATACTGAGGCAGAGACTCTCTTTATGCTGCATACAAGCAACACTGAAGCACTGGAAGCACATGAAGTGTTCACACAAAATGGATGGATGGATGACTGGATGCATGTAGCTTAATATTATATGTAATCAAACGTAACATAAATAAAATGCCATTTATTAAATAACTCCTGTGATATAATTTTGATTATATGCTGTTAGTACAGCTGATATTCTTCAGAGGTTCTTGATAACCTTTGTGTTGTTTCTGTCTGCCATTTTGCACACGTGTCGTTGGCTTCTAACCACACACTCCTTCCATTAGCTAGCCGCCCAGTGTCCGCCTGACCTTCTGCTGCCGCTCTCGTTACCGACGTCCCTCCTCCGGGGGGGGGGGGGGGGGGGCTGCCCCCCTCCGCTTTATTAAAAGACTC
>JAODJU010000063.1:1568855-1580129 GCA_026776725.1 Gnathonemus echidnorhynchus
TCCCACCCGCCCCGGGGGCCACAGCACTTGGGAGGCTTTTGGACTGTGCAGCTGTTCTCGCCTGCTCGGCTGTGGTGGGGGGAAGGGGGGGGGGTGTGGAGTTTGCTTGGGCCATGAGCCAGGAGAGTACAGACCCTTACTCCACACATAAATGCACACGCCTGGAGGGAGGGGGGCATTTTTTAAGGCCGCGTTACACAAAGTTATTTACACGCTGGCTGGCTATTTTCCGAAGACGCCCCCATTTTATAAAGGAGCCGCTGATATTATCCCAGCTCTTTATGAGGACTGTCGGCTGTTATCCTGGGCCGTGAAAAATAACTGCCGGGCGTGTATAATGAGCTGTGGGGGCCGTTTGCGGCGGCGTATCTGCGTAACAGATAAGTAAATATACGCATTACAGTATCTAAAGTGTCGTGTAAATCACGGAGCCGAACGCGTGTGCGTTTCCAGTCACGGCCAGCTGACCTGGGGGGGGGGGGGGCGCTGCACGCCACCTGGGGGCCGCACAGTGACTTTTACGGTCAGAGGTGATGGCTGACTGCTCGCTTTTCCTAAAAGATAGGATATCTGAGAGATCTGAAGGTTTTTTGTTTTTTTTTAAAGACACCTCGCGCGAGCTAGGTGATGAAATCCGTTACCCATCTGGTGGCAGTTGTTTCTGACATAAACCCCTCACCTTCTGGATGTCTGGACCCCGACTCCTGGTCCAAGACCCAATACGTGCCTCCTGTGATCTGCTGGTCCCTGTGGCCTTACCAGCACTGACTGGTATCACGACCCACATCTATCCCGCCTCGTTCCTTCCCCAATTGACTCCGCAGTCTAACTGAAAAAGTGATTCCAGGTTGTTAGACACATGACGGATCACGGTGGAGGAGATAAGTCCCGTTTTACATCACATGGACAGATATGCGCTCTGACTAGATAGATCTAGAGGTTTGTTTGCAACCCTGTTGTACACAGTAGTTAACAATGATTAGATCAGCTATTATTTTTGACATTGCTTGTTTTGAGGCCTAGCAATAGGAGAACCTTTTTTGTAGTGAGATGTGATGACGGAATTAATAGCTTGTGGGAGTTTTACTTTGAGAGATTGGTTCAGAGAGAAAACCAATCAGATTATACCAAGACATCTGATTGGTTGGTCCTGCCTCCTCTAGTTGCTTGGACCCACCTCCTGTACAGTCTGATTGGCTATCTCTGAATCAGTCATTTTCCCTTCTGCCCTCAGAACATTTTTGTGTAAGTAAAACTCCCATGAGCAAATTAAGCTTCATTTGTTTGATTTTTTATTTTTATTTTTTGCAAAGTTCCAGACACACTCAATGCAGGGGCCAAATAAAAATTTCTCAACAAGAAGATCATATGATTTTTATTTCAAATGAATAGAGACACTTTATTAATCCCTATGGGAAAATTCTTTTTTTACTAACCCCATCTTGCTCTCCACATGACACACAGGTGAGAACAAACTGGGGAGGGGGTGATATAGTGAAGGGCCAGCCAGACTGCAGCTGGGGCTCAATGATCCCTGCATACGTGACTATTCTGCCAAGGCCAGGGTTCAAACCACCAACCTTCTGAACACAGCCACAGAAGCTTGGCCTACTGAGCTACACACCACCCAGGATTTCCCCTCATCTTTTAATTGCTTATCCTAGTTAAGCTCTCCCCACTTTCAATTTATTTAATTAACTTTTAGCCAAAGCAATTTACAGTAGAGGAAAGGGTTATGATTCATGTGCTCGTCGTGGGATTTGAACCCACAACCTTCAGGCTGTTAGCACGATGCTCTACTTGTTGAGCATGTTCTGGAGAGCTTGAGTCCATCCCATAGGGTAGAAGATGGAGGTATAGGCACAATGTGGATGCCGGTCCATTGCAGAGGTCGCACACATTGCAGGTATCATAACGTAGCAGGACGTCTATGGACCATCTGAGGAAAGCAGTGAATCTGGTGCGGACATGTAAACACCACGACCAAACGAGCCTCCGCACTACCCAGCCGGAGTGTTTATGCTTAATTCCAAATCATTTTTATTCAGTTTTTTTTAGCTGCTCTTCTATCAGAGCTACTCCACATTCTTTCGTGAAGAGCCGTCCCGAAAAGTCACAAGGATGCCAGCATGTAATTGTTGTATAATAATGGGTTTTTCATCAGCGTAGCAATTAGCGGAACGAAAGCGTAATCAATACGTGGAGTAATTCCCGTCGTGGAGCCTCGCTGCAGCAAGAAGGCGGCTTTGGTTCAAAAGGTGAGCACATATTTTAAAGGGCTACCATGGCAACAAACAAAATCCATTTATTTGGATCTAATCACCCTCGTTTCGTTGTGGTAAAGTAATGAGCTATTGACATCTCAAATTAAGATTATAAATTGAGTCAATAATGGAGCTTGTTGTGAAAACGCATTGGCACGAACAAAACAAGAATGAAATACAATAACATACATTGGCTTATTCTTACTATTAAATAGACGGATGAATCTGTGCCTTTTACGAGAGCGCTCCATGAAAATCACAAGATAAAATATATCAGTGGTTCTCAACCTTTTTGCATCGCAGCCCAGTTTTTTCCATGCTAGCTCAGTCGCGACCCTATATCATTATAGGTCTAAATTAAGGATATGATCAACTGAGCAGTGCGATCTGCAATTTACACCAATCAACGCCTATCACACAAATCTGATTGGATGTGCCAGTGAATTTTAAATTAAGCATCTGTGGTTTGGATATACACAAGACCTGTGTACATAGGTTAATTGGGGGTGGGAAATCTGATCGTGGATCAGCATTGCTGGTTTTAAAATGCTTACATTTACAATTCTGCTTCGCGACCCATGGGTTGAGAATCGCTGAAATACATCAACAAAGTAATGGCCAGCTCTTGAGTGAAGTTCTTCAATACACATTGCCTCCTCAATGTTACTCTGGAGAGTAGGATAGCTTTACCTCATCTTTGTTTGTTTATGGAATTCAATTCCCATTTTTTAAGCAACAGCCAGTAAAACACAAGCTAAGGTTTTCTATGTTTTGCAGAAATACAATTACAGATGTGTGTTGATTGGATGTGCCTCAACTTCAATTGCAGCCACAAGAACTGAAGAGAATTACGGAATAACAAAATGCTGGCATATTCTCTATCTGTCTATTTATTTATCTATCTGTTTATTTGGGCTGCTTTTTGCACAGTTATTGTTTATTATAGTGGAGTCATTCTTTACTGTCATTGGTTGGAATTTAATTTCCCTTCTCTATGGTGAGATGGAAATATTAAATCTATTAAGCTGATGGGCCTGGGTGAATCATTTCACAGTCAAAACAAGCCCACTGTTTAGAGAGGAATGTTTCCTGGGCTATTGGTAACATGTATTGTTGAGTGAACATGTCATCCACCTGGACACTGTGAGTTTGAGACTCATGTTATAGTGTTTTATGTAAAGGTGCATGAGACTGTCAGATGTCTTTGTCCCGGCTCATCTAGTTGCTTGGACCCACCTCCTCTACAATCTGATTGGTTGTCTCTCTGAACCAATCACTTTTCATTCTGCCCTCAGAACATTTTAGTGTAAGTAAAACTCCGATGAGCGTGGAAGAGGACCTAATAACCTACAGCACGCATGTAATTAAGGCATCGGCACCTGCTTCATGGTGTCTGTAACCGAATCTGGGAGGCGGTATGTGGCTTGATGGATTTTGCCTGTGTGCCTGTGATATGAAGGCTGTCAGTTCAAATCCTGTGATTGCCATAGTGATTCCATTGTTGGACCCTTGAGTGAGGCCATAAACCTGAAGTCGTTCCATGGACTGTCTGACCAGGCATTCTTGGCAATAGGCTGCTTTAGATAAAAGTGTCTGTAAAATAAATGCAGCATGAGCGTTGCTGGTTCAAGCTGCAGTGAAGATTCAGAAATATTAGAAGGTGCTTAAGCTGGACTGCAAGTGACTTTTGCAGCAAACTCTCCTGTAGTCACTCACTGCACATTTTATTAGTCAGACATGCAGATATGGATGCAGAGGGTGAGGTGGTAGGATCCATAGTAATGAGATGGTCACAGCAGAGTATTTTACCTTATTGGCGCCTGCATTTTATTAGGTCTTTTTCTAGTGCGGAATACAGTCACATTTAAAGTTAACATCATGCGGAGCTGAGTTTTGGCCTTCGAAGCGAGCAATATCTATGAAGCTCCCCAAGCGGTTTTTTACGCTATAAGACTATATGTCGTGTGTGTAAGCGTCAAGAACGATCGTCAGATCAATAATTTCAGAGCATCTAATGAGCAGCACGCCGTTGTGTGTCGTGAACTGTTAGCCGCTGTTGTTTTTGAGTGGTGATCACACAAATAATGAATTAAAAGGAAACAACAGTGGGAGCGAGCTGGGGGCGAATGAGGGAAGACTAGCTGTGAGGATTAGGACTTTCATCTATTAGAATATGAAGTGACTCTCTGAGAAGCGGCTGTCACGGCATTGCGCAGCTTTTCCTGTGTGTGAAAAGCGCTCAGCTAACCCAGTTTTAGAACCCAAGTGTCTGCCGGCTGATTATCAATTCAATTAACGGGGCTGTGGCATGTTCGCTAATCGTGGCCTCTGCACAGATTTTTCTTGTGGTTTTTCCTATGGATAAAATGAACGTTGCATTTCTGAAAGCCAGAAGATGACTGGCTGCATGGACCCTTTGTGGAAATTGTCCTAGACTTATGTTTTATTTATTTAGCGATGTAAATTTTTGGAGGAGAAGCGGCTAGTCCCTAGAGCAGTTAAGGGACTTTCTCAAGGGTCTACTGATGAAATCTCTCTTCCGAGCCTTGGATCTGAACTACTGACCTTCTGATCACAGGCACAGGGTCCTAACCTAACGAGCCCCACACTGCCCCCTACTGGGCATGGGAGTCATACCAGAGTGGCTACATTTGGACACAAAGCTTTGTCCCACCGGTTAAGAAGTTGGTGGCTTCATGAGAAACCTACCAGCGTTCCCCTCTATCGCTTCATCTGAATTGTTTCAGCAAGAATCATCTCTCCTGGAATAAATAGGTGCAAAAAAGTGCTAAAACTGTAATAGCCTTCCGATAAAAAATCTCCACACGGGCTTAGTAACAAAGATAAATCTTTGTGACGTGCGAATCGAGATTTTCAAGAAGTACTTATGGAGCTGGGATTGCGATGTGATTATTCCAGGAGTCACAGGGATGTCGTCTGGGATACCAGCTGTGGCTCGAAAGTTCATCGCTAGGCTTTGGGATTCCCAGTTTATGCACGTAGCTCGTCTTCGTATTTTTGGAGGGAAATCGGTGAGGAGGCCTGCCCAGAATCTGTATCCATCAGTGAGGAGGCCTGCCCAGAATCTGTATCCAAGGACCTGTGAGGAAAAGTTATCTATTGAGCCCCAAACCCCCACACCTGAAACATAAGGGTAACAAAACTGCTCTCTCCATACTCCCTCCTTTCCAGTAAACTGCCTGACTACTTTAAGATAATACTGAAGGTCCTCCATACTTTCTTCTGTAGGAAGGTTCACCAAACTGTTTTTCAGGCAAAGCCACAGCTGATAAAAAAAGGAGAATTGAGCTGTAAACGTATTAAAAGCATTAAGTATTCCTCAGCAGTGTTCCTCCAGCAAAGCCGCTGACAAATCGGTGCGGCGGCGGGATTTTGTTTACGTTTTTATCGTAATCTCCGCCGCCATTGGCGCATGTGAGCCTGCGCTGATGCTATCCACGTGGCGGCGGCTGGATTTCTCAGTCCGTGTCGTAAAGGACGCAGAGGGGGCGTCGTTCCGTTCCGCGTGAAAAAGCCCTCCGCATCTGCAGGGGTCTCTGCATCGTCCCTCCCGCCACGTTCCACTGCAATCTAGCGGCTTTGCTCTGATACTAGCGGCGGTCGTGCGCTTGCACGTTTATCTCGCGGCCGGCTCCCTTCTGTCTCTTGCTGGTTCTCTAAGCAGGGAGTTGACCACATTATACTCAGATACGGTGTAACGGTTCTCTGAAAGACACCTTCAACTAAGGACGTTTGACTTTATGCATGCGATGAGTAATTTCTTTGGGCCGGGAACACACAAAGAAACTATTCCAATAGCATTTTTAGAAATAAACTAGAACAATAGAGGCCTCTGTGCAGTATCTCCGTTGGGTGATTTTTCTCAGCGTTTGGCAGATCTCACCCCTCTTTGTTCCCCTGCACTACTACATTCATATCTTTACATTAAACCTATTTAGCAAATGCCTCTATTCAAAGCGATGCACATGTTTGAGGAAGCAGGGTCAGATAGTCCCTGGAGCAATTGGGGGTTAAGGGCCTCGCTCAGGGATGCTACAGTGAAATCCCTCTACGGATGTTGAGATTTGAACCAATGACCTTCTGATCACAGATACAGCATCCTGACCTGCTGACCCACACACCACCCCCATATACGATGCCTGCTCTGCAATTAATTACCCAGATATACTGCTTGTTTTTCTTGTACGGGGGTGGCTAAACGAATTAGCATTCTGGTGCTCTCGTAGCACGTAGCCTATAAAACATCTCCTGTGTTGAATCTTGAATCAAAGCCTGAAACCATCTTCTGTCTATGACTGTATTGTCATGCAGCTGGAGGTTCATCTTTGGATGGGGCTTATATGTATTTTTTGTCCGTCCTCTGTCCGATAAGTTAGTCAGAACATGAAAGTACGGTCCGTGAAAGGTCAGAGCAGCCCTTTTGAAATATATCCCTTCAATCAATCGGGCTGGCCCGGCCCCATCATTAATCACCACTGCCCCCCACGGAGCAGTTGGCGAGGAAAGTCACACATTCGAGGCTATCTGCGCAGGAAAGTCACGGGTTCGAGGCTATCTGCGCAGGAAAGTCACGCGTTCGAGGCTATCTGCGCAGGAAAGTCACGCGTTCGAGGGAAATTGATAAGTCTGATATTCAAGCAGTTTCACCTCAAGGCAGGACTCTCAGAGAGCAACAAAAATACTGTGACATCTACCACGCACCAATTCACCAAGAGGAGTTAAAATTAGCACAAGGAGAAATTAAAGGTACTTTTTGCAAGAAATAGTATATGTTTAAGTGTTCTCAGGAGTCAGAAATAATAATTTACCACTTGTTTTGAGAAGACGGTGTCGGACATTTAATTAAAAGTAAAAGTACTCTGAAAGTATAAAACCAACTGTAGTACTTCCCCAAGTATTTAATTAGCTAATGAAAAAAGATCATTTAAGGCTTTGCATTGTAAGTGTCTGCAGTAAGGTCAGTCTGCTGTCTGGTGAGAAGTCAGCCCGGTGACATTTCCCACATGTCACATGACTGGAATTTCCATTTTTTTTAATTGGAGAGTGAAGCAGGGAGTTGAAGATTGTAAGTGGAGTTTGTATAGAAAGCAGGATTATCGCCGATTGCCTTAATCGCCGTCAAAGTGTTGAAGGAATCAGATCATACAGCTTTTTGTCATCGTCGTACACTTTGGATTAAAAGCCCAGGAGTATTATGAATGCTCTGAGGAAAGCTGTTTGAAGAGCGTCCTCATGATCTTCCACTGCAGTCTCTATACCATTCTACACCACTGCTGGGGCGTCTTACATAAAATTAAGCGCCTTTTGTATTTTTCTCCGTTTTTGATGAAATAAATGACCTCCTAACATTTAAATAACAATATTGCTAATGACTCAATACCTATAAATAGCTAAATGTCAGTTTAATCAATGAAACGTGTGAGTTTATGTGCTCAGTCTCGGTAAATATGTTTTCCCGAGGCATGGAGCTGCAAGCGCATTAGGATTCAAGCGTACGCCAGTTTTGTTTTCCAGTCGTCGGGAGTTTGAGTCCGTCATTCGGGCACCGAACGTCAAACAGCGGTACACATGAGGAGGAGAGGCACTGAGCGGAGTCAGTGACTCGTACTGCAAGCTGATTAGCCGCCAGTTTCACTAATGCTCCCCCATGCCAGCGCTTTGCGAACGAACAGCACCGAGCACACCGGTGTTAATGGGGGGTGTTAAATACGAACCTACTCTCTGTACTCCTCTGTACTAATGCAGTTACATCACGGGCATCTCCTTCTTCATTCAGATGGACATACAGCTCTGGAAAAAATTAAGAGACCATCGCAAAATTTTCAGTTTCACTCAGTTCTCAATTTATGGATGTGCGCCTGTGTAAAATCTAAAACCTATATTTTTCTGCGAACTGCAGCCTGGTTCTTCCCTGATTCTCAGTGAAGGGCCTCTTCCTTGCTTTATGGATCTTTAGTCCTGCCTCTGTTATGAATTGTCCTAGCAGTGCACTCCACACCACTTAACGTTTCCCATTCTTTTCGAAGGTCACTTGAGGTCATCCTCTGATTTGTGAGGCACTGCTAGATAAGTTGATGGTCATCTCTGGCATTAGAAAGCTGCTCCTGCCCTCTACCTGGCTGGGTTCTGGTCGTTCCAGTGTCTCCTGCTTCACATTGATCTTGTATTCTGCCATCTTAGAAACCTTGAGCCTGGAAGCTGCTGCACAGTGAAACCTTCTGCCAGCCGAACCAGGATTAAACCAGGATTTAAGAATTCAAATTTTTTTTAAAATATAGAGTGGTCTCTTAATTTTGTCCAGAGATGTATTTGTGTGCATAATTTTGTTGGCTTTCCAGATTGTTCTCTGGTCATGTAGAGGAATCTTGTGCAGCTTTGGGAAGGCAGAGGTATACTGTAAAAGAATCATTGCGATACCGGCACAGAGGATATACATAAAGATACCAATACAGAAGATACTATTAATGAAGATACCAATACAGAAGATACCATTTTTGAAGATACCAATACAGAAGATGCCATTACTTAAGATACCAATACAGGCAACAATATAGAATATACCATTAACCATAAGGATACCAATACAGAAGATAGAGATTGGCTGAAGAGGTGCTTCAGTAAGTTAGCTGAGAGACAGCGTGAAGATTTGCTTCACATGAAATCAAGTGAACAGCATGGCTGTAGAGAGAGACGTGATTATTAAGTTTAAGAGTGTTTTGGCAATTAGGAATTCCAGAGTGTAAAATTAAGCAAACGCAGCGAGAATTAATTAAGGAAATGACTTTTACATTTAAAGCAAATTCATATCATCACCCACTTTTATGTAGTCATGCTCATTGTTCTGCTAAATAATTAATGGTGTTGCCTTTGTAACATTATATTCTAGCTACAAATGACTCTAATTAAAATAAAATAGACCAGGCATTTCCCACAACTGACTTTCAAGCAAGCAATCGCAGTCCGAGTTATGGTGGATCAGATGGTCTGCTTTCCCAGAATTCCACACGCAGAAGGCTTTGGCTTTTATGGTTTGCTGTTTTGCATATCGAGGGGAAATATTGGCCTGTAAAGGCAATGTACACATAAGTATGGCAAGCGAATGAAGGATATTAACGATAAGCTAGATCCGTTTTACGAAACGGAGTCTGTAGAACAGATGCATTGAAAAGATGTTTCTTTTCTTCTCTTCTGAGGCATGCCCAATCTCAGACTCTCAGAAGGTTGACATCTGCTGCAGATGTTGGATAGTGGAGTTAAATACAGCCTACTGATGTTACTTCAAAGGTTATCCATTTGGCCGTAGAGCCTGTATTTTGTCAAGGCAGATCAAAATCTGAGAAACTGGTGAATGAAGCAGGCCCATCTTCAAAAGTCGACCCGCTTTTCTGAAGACAGATATGCTGTTTTTAAACCGAGACTTCAAATAATCTTCGCTCAGGCCGAAGTGACCGTCAGCTACAAATATATCGCACCGTTCAAACCTGCACTGCTAACTGATGAGCCCTGAATTTCACTAATTCTGTCTCGTGTCTGAGCATCATAAGTGAACAACCCTGAGTGCACTGGTGATACTGAGGTGCGTTAGTGCCAAAGAAGCGTGCTCGGGTGAAATGACATTCGAATTTGACTGGCCGCGCTGGTGTAGGTTTAAGATGGATAGACTTTCTGACATGAATTTCATTAAAGAAACAACAATAAAGCTTTTGCACATCTGTTATGGCTTCATTACCCTCCTTTCATTTTCATTATCTTCGCTCATCATACTAATTCGTCCCCTAATCCGTTAAGGTAGTGAAGATGCGCGATTCTATTTTTGGCCTCGCCTGGGTGCCTCCGCAGAGCAGCGCCGAACTATCCTCTGAGCGATGTACGCATTACTGGGAATTTAAAACAAATTTGCAAGGTCAGTGACCCACTACTTCAACAAAGGTCGTTAAATAGAGTCTCATCCATTTCTTAAGGAAAACTTGACCTTGTTATGAATGCAGAACTTTTTCTTTGGTGTGTATTTACATCTGAATAACAAAAGCGTGGAAAAATCGCAGAATGGAGTTTTTATTTAAAGTATTATGAGTGGTAATGCCCATGAGCCATATTGTTTTGTATTAAAATGAGTCACATCTCACATTTCAGTTCAGAAAAACTGCGTAACAAAAGCAAATTAGTAAAAACGCAAAAATTCCTATACATATGCCTCGAGATATTATGTTATTATGGAGATTCTCTTAGGACAGGAAATTTGCTTTGCTGTAATCATTTATACCTACACATGTGTCTTGCTTTGACCCCTACTTTTGATGTTTCTGTTTGTTTTGGGAAATTGCCGTATAAGTTACAGTTTGTGTATTAATATACTATATTAATAGAATTTATAGCAGAAAATTCTTTAAGCTACTGCAAAACAAAGTAAAATTTCTTGGGTAAGAAGTCTCTTTGTTCAGATGTAGTGCTCTTGACTGTTTTTTTTTTTTTAAAGTTAATGGTCTCTGGATTACAGCAGAAGTGTGAGCATATCACTCCGCTTGAAGCATAAGAGTATAGAAGCTGATGGAACATCTGTTTAAAAAGTCGATGTTCTTAGCGGTCGATGTCAGCCGGACGCCATCAGCGCCCCTGAGGCACTGTTCACAGGCGCGGGGCCAGGAGAACGAACCTCCGTGCCCACCCCACCACCCACCCACTAATCACAAGGCCTGCATTACGGCACGCTGCGGGATCGCCGGACTTAATTATCCGGGAATGAGACAAGCAGCATAGAAACAGGGCTGGATGGCCACGATGCATCTCCAGGAATTCTCAGGCAAATCCCACGCCCACATCTACCTCCCCCCCCCCACCTGGCCGTTGCTTTCAGACTGTCTGAGCTGTCAACGGAATGTTCCGGAAGGACATCTGCAGAGTGTGCCGAAAGCTGCCACAATGACACCTAAGTGCCGATTCCTGGCCCGAGGATGTGTGTGTGTGTGTGTGTGTGTGTGGGGGGGGGGGG